>WBMV01003918.1:0-69618 GCA_013396655.1 Campylorhamphus procurvoides
CTCCTGCTGAACTAGGACAACCGTCAATCCTGTAATCAGATCTTTAAAGAAGAAATTCTCCTTTGTCTTTTAATTCCTATTAAAAAAATCAACGCACTAATCCTTTACTAAACAGAACTGGGAATATGTTTGGAATAAAGCAGATGAAAACAGACGTGGTGAGTAATACAGCATTTGTCAGATGCCGGACTGGTAAGTCAGTAGAGAGGTAAATATGCTTATGGGAAATTGCTTCTCTCTGTAGCTTGTTTCTAGGATCTCCCCATAGTAAACCTGTTAAAAAAGATGGAGCCTGCTGTTCACATAATAGGCAGCAATTGTTAGCAGTGCACAGGAATGGACAGCTTGTCAGGATGTGGGCATTTGGCATGCACTGCTTTTCTTGTGAGGTACTTCTGTAAATTCATTAAACTCAAGTTTCTGTCAGGTGTTTTATGAATAGAAGCAATTAACGTGATCCAGAGATACCAGTGCAGAAATTGAATGCCAACAGCAATTCAAAAGGCCACATACACACTGCTTGCTCAAGATGGGAATTCTTTTTTTTTTGGACATTTTTGCAGAAGCTGCAGAAGAATTTCAGTGCAAGTAGGTACATTGAGGATGGAAGTGACTCTATTGTTCGAAATCCTGTATAAGAGCAAAATGCTAAATCATTTTAGGTGTATAACCTGTGAAAATTATTTTCATTTTGATCCTCCCTTTGTGTTTGAGGATTTTGGATTAGTCTTTGTGTAGTACTTTTGTATTTTCAAAAGTGATGTAAGTCTTCTGGGAAGAAACCGAAGTGTGAGAAGGCAGCACGTCTGTTTGAGTAGTACAGCCATTCTGCCCAGACTTTGATGCTGTTATTGTTTGTGTGGCATAAAGAGGGAAAGCTCAGTCTAGTCAATAATTAGACTGGCACTAGAGGACAGATGCTATGGAGGGAAAAGTTTTGATTATATTCCAACTATTAACCCCCAGCAGGCTGGCTCAGTGAGCTAACTCAGAAGATTTTTCCTGTAAGGAAACTCGTGGCAGCTAGCCATTAAATCAGTTTAGAAGTGGTGTGAAATTGTAGCCTGGGGCTGTAGTGACATGTGTTTAATCTAGCAATGCCAGTTTAAACACAATCCCTGGATATCACATCCTCTCAGTTCTCCTTTCTGCTTCCTTCTTTGCCCTCAGTTCTCACCCCACACACACATTTGCTTGCATTCTCAGACCAGAGGGAAGTAAGTCATCAAAGCAGCTTTTTTCTTCTTTTCTCTTTTTTCCCCTCTCTTCTTTTTTTTCCATTGCTTTTTTCTTTATTTTTCTTCTTTTCCTATTTTTCTACTTTATTTTTTCTTTTTTTTTCCTAATATTGCACTTGGATACCTGCTGCAGTTTCTGATTCATGCAAATCCACCTTGATTCAGCAATTAACACAGTGATGGAGACAGATGCAGGGGAGTTATGGGAAGCTGGGGCTTCCTCCACCCTAAAGCCCACTCCCAGGACCACCTTTCCGTGTAGCAGTTTTCACAACAGCATATTTTGCATTCAGTTGGGCTATCAGTGCATGTGCTTTCCACACATATTTCACTTTGTGGGCTGGTTTACTCACTTCTAAAAAATGCACATTACTCTAAAATTTGGTGTTTAGCTTGTTTTCAGGGGATGCTTTGGTAAATGCTGTGAGGTACAAAACAGGTAATGCACTCTCCGTCCAGTAGTGCAACTTCTGTGCTTAGGAGGTAGGACTGTTAGAAATTAAATAATCAAGTTTGGTGCCTTGCTTCTGCTGAGAGAGTAGGGAAGTAGGTGCCTTACTATACATCCCACTGATTGCACCTGATGTGTAAGTGTTCGAGCCAATCCATTCATATCAGGTGATTGAAATGAGTGTTTAGCAAATGTACACTGTTTGGTGATGTTGTCTGCCTTCGCCCCTTGAGATATTGCTATACACAAGTAAGCACTGAGCATGTGACTGTTGAAATATGGACATGGAAACTCCTTTCCATTGCATACTTATTTTCAAGATACAAGTAGTGATTTCTCAGGGCTGCGCATGGAGGATGCTTTGAAGATTAAAGTGGTTTTTATTTCCTGCTGTCTAAAGAAAGAGATGCAGGTTTTCTCCATCACAAATTATGTTTTGAAATAATACATTTACATGCAGGTACTCTGTTTTGATATTGAAATAATATCTCAGTTCTAGGCAACTAGTTGGCAAAGAAAAATAAAAAGAGCTTTCTTTTTACTGTGAATTTTAATCCAAGTATTTTGTGATTATATTTTTTCAGCAGGAGGAAGGCAAGTATTGCTGTGGTGCTACAAGCCTCAACTTTTATTGACCAATTACCACAGGCACAGCAATTTATTAGCAGCAGCACACTCAGTGTTTAAAGTTCACTGGGGCTTCAGCTTCCCTGGCCATAAAAGTAATTTATATCTATGTGAATAGTGCTGGTATTTTTTTCCCTGCAGCTTAACAAAGAAAGCCAGGGCAAGATACCTCCTGCCAGAAGGCATGCAGGCTTTGAAGGGTCAGCTGGAGAGAGGAAGGAGGTGTGGATCGAGATGCCCAGGTTTTGCCTTGGCTGGTGCTCCCTCATGCAGCAGTGGTCTGCCCCCTCACATGCCTCCTGAGTCTGTCATTTGCAGGATCTAATTGCATGCCAGTACTGTCAAAATGATGGTTTTACAGAAAGAAGTGTCTGTGCTGTGGTGTGAGTGCACTTGATCATTTAGTTTAACATAGGTGCTCAGAAGTGCAGAGTTTTGTGGTTTAGTTTAGGGGAGTGAGGTGTGTGTTGGTATTCAGAATGCAACCACCTGCCAAAGAAGGTTTCTCCTGTGTATGTGGGTGTGAGTTCGGCTCCTGCTACTTTGCAAAGTCATCAAACAGGGAACACTTTGTGAAAGAACACTAAAGAGCTGCAGATTATGGGAACACTGCTGAGCAAAAAGCCTCTATCTTTGTGTGCCTTATTTGTTTAACACTAGAGAAATAATAATACCTAGTTTAATAATACTTAAAAGAAGATTTTCTTCATTCTAAACCATTAAAGGTGGCCTCTTGACAGGTAGTACTTCACACTTTTAGCAGAAAATTATGGTGCTTATAAAAGCTTCAAATTTTCTTGCATTTCAGATCGCCTTTATTTTGCAATTCTCTGCCAAAAACCAAAGAGTGGAGCTGCAAATACCCATTATTTCTGCATAGATGATGAACTTGTATATGAGAAGTAAGTACAGACTTATTCTTTCCTATTTTTTTTCAGAAATAAATTAGTCAGAACAACAGCAGTGAGGAGCCAGTCTCATTGGCATTCTGGTTTTAAATTGAGCTGAGGGAAATATACCATTCCCATTATAGAATTAATTACATGAGTTTAGTCTTCTTAGACTTATCTGCCATGATGATTTATATGCCTTAGAATGGTTTCTTGCCTTCCAATCCGGAATTCTTAAAAATGTTTTCAAAGCAATATCTTTCATTGTACCCATTTGTGTTAGAAGACGGAGAAATGTGATGCAAGCATATACATTCAGAAGTGCACATTGAACTCAGAGACTGAAGGGCATGTGTTTGGTTGCTCATGTATAATTTGGAATGTCTGAACTTCTTACAGTAAGAGGAAAAACTGGCAAAATCAATTCAAGCCTCTATAAACTGACAGTAGATATATAATTTCCCTGGCAGTGAACAGTGTTTGCCTTTTCCGTAATGTAGGATGTTGAATTCTTTAAATGTTTTTGACCAAGGGTTTGCTTGCTGCTTTTTTAAAGTACCAATCGGTCTTATTCTCTGTGTTCACTTTTCTCTAGCACTATCAATTGCCTTTTTTAAAATAAAGCTTATGAGTTACTCTTAAAATAGAATTTAAAAAGTTTTGTCACAGAGTAATACAGTAGTGAGAAGTAGGTTCTTCGAACCGTGAGTATTCCAGTTTAGATTTGAATGGTGCTGTGTCGAAAACAAGGAAGTTTTAGTCCATGTTTAAAGATGACAAAACTGTTCCCTCCAACGAAATAGTATGTATGTATGTAAAAAGGCATGCTTGTTTCTAGAATGATATACATATGTCACATGTATATTATTACTCCTTGTTTTGTCCATATTATTAAAAAGAAAAGCATTTACAGGGTTCATATACAAATGTTCCCTTTTCTTCTACTAGCTTCTATGCAGACTTTGGACCACTCAATCTGGCAATGCTCTACAGATACTGCTGCAAGCTAAATAAGAAATTAAAGGTAACACTTGGGGATTTTTCAATATTACTGACTTTTTAAAGAACAAAAGCAAATGGGCAAAAGTTTTCAGGGTCTTTTTTATTGCTGTTTAGGTGCTCTTCTGGATTCCTAATGTAGCTGAATTCTGAATATGAATGCTAGTGTTTATTGAAGTGAATTTAGGGAGGAGGAGGTTCAGGAGGGAAAACTCAGTTATTCTTAAGAATGAAAAGATGCACCACTATGGCAGTAACAAATATTAAGCTTCTAAAAGAACAGTTGCTAAATGAGTACAGACTGTTTAAAATGGAAAGCTCCCCTCTTGGAATTAGGCCAATATTGAGTGAGCTTGAGTATGCAATGCAACATGGTTTTATTTGAGGGGGTTTTTTTTGGCTTGGTTTTCTTTTCTGATGCTGACATCGCTTTAGTAATAAACAACATTTGATCTTCAGTAGCATTGATGGCATTTTCCTGTAGGAGACTGCTGTGCTCCTGCTGCAGATTATTTTCTCTTAGGGATACTCAGTAATTTTCGGGATTGGACTCTTGACAGAGCACAGTGTCTTTAAAACAGGGTCTCCCTGCTCCCTATAATAATAAACTATTATAGTTAGTTGACCTCTAATAGATGTTAGAGCATAAAACCTGTTAGGCAGATGAAAAAGCTTATTTGCATTAATGTGAATCACAGTTTGCCTCTTCTAAACTACTTAGATCTTTAAGCTGCCACTGAACTGTGAAAATTGGAAAGTGCACAGAACGTTATAGATTAGGAGTGGGTTTTTTTTTCACTCATTGATGTCTGTCACTGATAATAGTTTCCATAATTCAGACTTGCTTTATCCCTGTGATACTACAAACAGGTTTGCTAGAGATGAGATTCTCTGATTTTTGCTTACAGGATGCTCTGAAGCAACACAAGTCTTGATTATAATCCCTTTCAGTATCTTGGGTTTGATACTGGACAGGATTGTTAAGATTGAGAACATATTTCTGCTAGTGATGTGGGGTGTTTTTGTCTTGAGTGCATTAAATAGTATCTGAGCAAGTAGCATCACTATTTAAATACATAAAATTGCATTTTATGATACCTTAGCAGTTGATCAAAGTATGCAGTTTCAAGCATATCCGAATTTGTTTCAAGGGCCAGTTAGGGGATAACTGCCACCACAGATATGTGTGTCCTTTCTACTGAAAATGCCATTCCACCCCGTTTTTAAGATAGTTGGAGAAACTATATGCCAAGCCAGGATGATATTTTAAAAAGCTATTTATGATAAAGTTTAGAAATACTTTCAAAATATTTCAATCTAGACATGTTTCTGATCCTTAGAAATAAATACAAGTGGATTTATACTGAGTAAGGTTTTCTTTGAGTGAAACATCTAAATTCTGTTTTTGAAACTAATGCAACTTTAATACGCCTGTGATATTTTTGAGAATGCCCATATCTATTTATTTCTCATAATTGGCTATCTGTTACATAAAGGTCACTGTAGTTAGTACCAAAAACTATTTAGGCTAGATACTGGGAAAAATACTGGAACAATCTAGGTGGGGATGCAATGCATTTTTCCAAAGCTTCTGGGGGACCACTCTACATTATGCTTGGTTCTCTAAATACAGGTGGCTGAAAGTAGGTAATCAAACTCTTGCCTTCCCTTAATTTTATAAAAGAAGGGGTAAAAGGTTTAATGCAAACTCATGATCTTGTTCATTTCTTGATACAGTCATTTTCATTGATAAGGAAGAAAATAATTCATTATACTGGCTTTGATCAGAGAAAGCAAGCAAATGCTGCATTCCTCATAGGCTCCTACGCAGTAAGTGTTTAAATTTTTACATCAGCTGCTAACTGTGTTCATTCTTTCTTACTCAGTTTTTAAATTAATATAAAAACAACTCTTCTATTGAAAATCGTCTTCCTAATGTATATTATAGTAATATACCATGTAAGAGAGTTTCCAAAGTCCAACAGGTATGGAGTGAAGTTGTACGATTTTATTTTTTTTCCTCCCAACTGCAATCTGTGTTCCTAAGAAATAAGATCATGACTGAAAAAAAATTAATATTTTTGTTTTAAAAAAATGACTGCTTTTGAAGTTTTACCTTTCCTCCAACCACACAAACTGTTTTTCTTTTTAAAATAGAAAAATAGTATCTTGCACCAGGTACAGTGTATCATTTGCCAGTGCATGCATGTTTAAATAAACCGTTCCTTCCCCAGCTGCTTATTTTTTAATATAAGAAGAGTCTTCAGTTAACCTAGGAGAAGCAGTGAGAATGTGTGATGGGCTTAGAGCCTGTATAGAGCCTGGGAGTATACAAGGTGGCTGAAAAGGCACTAAGCCAAGGTTATGGATGCAGAGGAGAAAAAGGGTGGCTTTACATCACAACTGCGTATATTTGGTACACAAAAGTGTAGTGAAGGAATAAAATGCTGAATGCTTCAGATCGAAAGATGTTATGTACCATATTCATGTTCTGACCTGTAACACACCTGGATTGTAACCATTTCTCTTGTTTGCTCAGTGATAAAATAAAATAAGAAGCTATGTGCTTTTTGATGTTGGAGATTCAAAGGGTCAAAGTTCATGTAGCCTTAGGTCATTCCTGTTTATTGCCTGCAAGGCTACACGGTACTTTCTGTGACGCGGGCAGTCTATTTGCTGCCTTTCCTGCATCATGCAGGATGCCCATTTTCTGCTCCCCAGAGTTTCTCTGTTGTCTATGTGTTACAGCATTTATTACAATGAGACCTAGATTTCAAAATGTATCACTCTTGCTATTTGAAACACAGGCATTAAGAAATGTTGCTGTAGACCTTTGCAGTCTTAAACCACATGGAAGCTGGTAACATACTAAGCTTGTTTGCAGTTAAAGGGATTATACCGACTAAACCGCTGCAGTGTTTATGAAAACTACTTCCTAATTACTTGATCATAATGGATGCCCAGAAAGGGAGAGATGCCTGGTTTCAGTTATCAACCATTATTTCAAAAGAAGTGGGTTTTGTTCTCTTCTGTTTTGAATATGTGTACTAATATTGTGCAACAAAACAGCTGACATTTTGAGTAGAATTTTGGTACAGAAAATTAACTTGTGGCAAAATAATATAACAAGAAAATACTGTGGTTAACTATGCAAAAGGATACCAAAACCTAACACAAATCTTACTTTTGATTACCCAGTAGCTCTGCCATGTTGTGATAACAACATGCAGTTGAAGAGGAATGCTTGAACAGACTTGAATAAACCTCTAAGATTAATACATATGGATTATGAGAATCCAAAGCACAATAATTAAAAATGGAGGCTGTTATACAGAGGAGTAGGAAAGTTTTGCTTCAGAAAGCTGCAGTGAAGGAAGGGAGAGTTGCAGAATAAAGAAAGGATGCTCACACAGATCCAGCTGAAGTATGACAGGAGATCATGACTGACTAGCCAGTGCATATGCAACTGCTAGTTGCAGACAGATGGCATGTGGCAGAAAGATGCTAGTCAAAACCACCATCTTGAGTTACTGCATTGTATACATTGAATATTTCAGCAGCTTCCCTTAAAGGCCCAGGGCAAAGTGAAGCACAGTGTGAGTATCAGTCACATCTCTGAATGTGGTCATGTGTATCTTGCATATTCACAAGTCTTAGATGGTGAGTTAGCTCTAGCTAGATGCTGATTTTCTTTCCAGTGATAGATTTTGGCTTTGGTACTGCTTTTTCTTTACAGTAAGGTTGAGTTGCTTCCCAATTTCATGTGGGAGGGATTCCACTGAAGAAAGATCATGGAAGAAAGGCTATACCCCTGGGGCTTACTTTTTTCCATGGCACTCTTTGATGATCTTTCATGAAGAGGCAGGCTTAGTTACAGTGCCCATTACTCAAGTGTTCAGACATACTTGTCACATATTTCTGCCTTCTGCAGAGAGAATTGGATTGTTCTCTCTGGGGCAAGTAATGGTATAGGATCTGTTCAGAAGGCATGATAAACATGTCTGTAAGTATATTTCTTGATTGAAAGGAAATACTGAAGCCTTTATTTAAAATATATGTAGACTTAAGCATTGACCTTCTTCAGTTCAGAATGCTTTTCTTTTTGATGAAGAAGGATCCATCCAGCTATTGGTCAAATTTTTAAAATGCTTTAATTTTAGCAAATCACACTATGTCATGTTGATGATGCTCTTCATTGCTTGAGCTGATTGTTATCATTTAATTTCTGATCTTACAATGTAAGTTGTAGGTTGACACTGTATTTTGTTGTCTTTGATTGAATGTATTTTCTTGTTTGATTCTGTTTCTTTGGCTTTATGGTAGGTTCCCATTTCAACAGTTTACCTTAGATTGAGGAACTGTGTGACAGTGCATCGGGTTTGAGGGTTCAGGTTAGTTCAGGGAACAGGAAGACATTAGAAAGGCGTTCAGGTTAGTTCAGGGAACAGGAAGACATTAGAAAGGAAACATGACCTTCGCAGAGTTAGTCATGAAAATAGTGCTTTTCTACATGTGTTGTAAGGCATTTGAGAGCTTAAGCACAGTTTTGGGTGTAAGGTACTCTGTAGATTCAGGTGCTGCAAGTTACTTATTACGAATAACAAGCTGCCAGGTTTTCAGGGACAACACAGGCAGAGTTAAGTGTGCGTAATTTGTGGCTTTGGTTTCTGGTTGTGGTTTTGTTTTTTTTTTTCCAAACAGTCACACTGAAACTATAAAACTATAATGAACTGTATAAAACTAGTTCTCCTCTAAGACTTCTATATCCTCTTAAACATTCAGCTTCTGAACATGTAATTTTAAGGGCTTGTTGGCCTTCAATTTTTATTCCTAAACAGAATATTATTTAACTTCTGCTTTGAGGAACTAGGATATATTACCATGGTTTATCATTCAACATCTTTTGTTTAAATGTATATGCGTGTTTATATCTGCCATGTGGGGATATGCTCATTTGGACTACTAAGGTAGTTATAAAAGTCTTTATTAACTGTGACGTAGTAAGGGTCGCTGTTAGCGTTCTCATTTTCAAGCAAAGTCTGTTCTGAGTCTTTTCTTCACAGTTGGTGTGTTTTAATGTTTCTGCCCTTACCCTTCATCTAACTTGCATTCTTCCCTCTTCAGTAGAGATAGTTTGTGAACTCTCCAGACTACATACTTTCTCCCCTCTCCTGCATCTGCTGCTTCCTTCCAGGTGTACTTTGATGTGACAGCACAGCCTAACTCAAGCTCTTCAGTATAACATGACCTTAAAAGTGAAGAACAAAGTTTACAAATAATTGTTATATATGTAGTTTTAAAATAAAATATTTTTAGAGTAAATCTTAACAAATTAGATCTTAATCCCTTTATTGTTCATCTTTCATCAATTTTAATTGTGTATTTTGTTTCATTTTTACAAATTATATGCCGCATAATGGGAATAATATTCTGTGTAGACTAGCAAAAATTTGGCAGCCACCCATTCAGCCACACAAAGGGTAGCCAGAATTCAGTGTGTTGGGAATGAATGTTTACACTTTATTTGGGTGCAGAGGGAAAAGGGGAAGAAGGGTGGGTGCGGGGGGAAGTTTTTATTCTTCACCTTTTAAAGAAAAATCTTTTCCTTGAAAGCTATCTGCACTGTTCAGGCCTTACCACACTACCAAAGCAGCAGTGATCTTCTGAGTTGGTATCTACAGTGGCTTCTCTTGATTTTCACCAGGACTTGGCTGTGGGTGAGGAAAGTCTGCTTCTTCCATCATTGCTCCTTCTATATTAAGAAAGAAAATGTACCCTCTGTGCCCTATCCACCCAATCCCCAAGCTCCCTCCTCTCCCCTTGGCTACATTGACTTAGTAACAGTGTTTTTTTTCTCAGGCCTGGCACTAATTATGTACTTGGAGGGTGACCCTCCCAGGGTACCGCCCCATGAACTGCTGTAATTCAGGTCACCTTCTCCAGGACTCATCTCTGTACTTTGTCTATTTTCTCATCTTCTTTCTTCAGGGTAAGCAGCGTTTCCTTCATCCATTCTAATCCATAGTATTGTTTTTTTGCCTTTTCAATTTGTTAGTGCCCTTCATAGCAGTTGGCCTAATGCTGGGTAGAAGCTGGAGATTGAAGAAACAGTTGACACCCATGCGTGTGATGTTGAACTGCTCTGTTCTTACTGTGGCACTCGCAGAATTATCTTTGGCTAAGTCTGAGATAAGCCTGTTCAGTGGTCCAATTTGGGTGGTTGTAAATGAATAGTTATGAGCTCAAGTTATGAGTGCGTAAACCATGTTTACCCTCTGCTGCATTTTGGTGAGGTGCTTGACAAGCAGGTGACAGAAACAAGATGGAAAAGTACTGACCATCATTTCAGCAAAAGTTGCCTGGAATCTTAACTATCTCTGTGTTTGTGTCCTCTAAAAAGCTACCTTCTCTGAGTTGCATTTGGGAAATCATGATTAGTCTTCATGGCAGCAGATTTTCCTGCTGTTTGTGCTAGGTTCTTCTTCAGGATGTTCCTATCAACCACTTGTCTCCATATGAGAAGAAAGTTGTTCTTTTGGGGATCCCTCACTTGCTTTCTTAGCTGTTGTGAAGTGTGCTCAGCCCAGTCAGTTCAGAGCTAATAGGGTTTTCTATACCTCCTCTCTACTGTTTAAAAGATAATTGGAGGTTTCTTGCTTTTGTTTATGAGAAACAAAGAGAGTTGCCAGAGACCAGCAGTTATTCCTTCTCTGCCACTTTTATCTGCTTAATGACTGTTTCTACTAATGAAAGGACTGTCGGACACATGCTTTGTGTGTACATGTACACTGCAAATCCATACAGGAAGATTTTTATTCTAATATATTACTGGTTTAATTTTGCAGCATCTTTTTTCCTAAGGAATGTTACTAGAAATTTATTGCATTAACTGACTAGTATATTCAATGGAAGTTTTAATGGAAAAAATATTTAATATTTTTAAATTGTAACACCTATGCGAGCTTATGTTTGAGTCTGGTCACACACAGCAGTTACTTGCATTTGTTCAGAATGGGTGGGTCATGATTATTTGCTGTTTACAGCAATTCAGGCTATCTTGGATGAGTGACAATTTTGGAGTAGAGTTGTATCAAATAAAATTTGTTTGTAAGTGGTTTATAACGAATTATTTCAATATTTTCTGGCTTTTAAGTCAGCATGGTTGGTAAAATGCGTAATTTTGGTAGCAGCAAAGTTATTTTGCAGTTGAAGGTAAGCAGGTGGATAAACTTGATTATGAGCACATCGTAGACATGAATTTAGAGTACTATTTACAGACTTGAGTGGATATGGTTTCTAACAATAAAGCATATTTCAATAGCCTGTTTAGTTTTCCTGGAAAAACAACAAGTTATGTCATAAATTATTATTATCAAACATGTTTTATCTTGCCTGCAACATTTCTATTTCACTTGGTAATCTCATGTATTGAAAGAACCTTTTTTAACCAGAGGCTCACATCCTTTTCTAGCAGGAATACTTTTCATGCTCTTGTGAATACCATTCTCACGATGGTAACTCTAGCCTAGTAAACAGTTGCTTAAAAAATAAGTCTGAAATCACTAATATGAATCAGACAAAAACATGGCATGTTAAAAGCTCTCATTCTGTGGTTGATTTTAAATTCTCACAAATAAAGAATGGGTTGCCTAATCCTGAAAACCCTTTTATTTTATTCAGTGAACTTTAAAGTGACTCTTTGACTGCACAGCAATATCGGCAGGAGGAGTGCTTGAGTGCGCCCTTTCCAGTGTTCAGTGTTTGGATGGTTGTTGACCATTCACAGAACTGCCTGTAGTCCCTTAATAAGAACCAGATGTCCTAAATGAAAAGGATTATTAGAGCAGTGTTAGTGATTCAACTGCTAATATCAAAATTCTGGCTGTAGTTTGAAGTTCAGTAGGATATTTTTTCTGTATGCATAAAGCAAGCAAATTGCTAAACTGTGTATAGAGAAGTGACTACACATTGTGATAAAACGGTATGTTTGACTCAAAGGAGATCAGTTCCTTACAGTACAAATTTTCATGTAAGGTACTTAAGTAAATTATTTTAAGCTTTTCTGTGTTTATTTATGTGAATGTAGGCGTATATGTACCCCCATCTACACTTACATATGATTACAGAAAAATTCTAAAAGTAATTTAACTTGTGGATGATGTATTAGGCCTGCTGCATTGTCTTAAATTCGTTTGTTTGTTTGCTTGTTTGTTTGTTTCAATACTTCCCTGATCTGCAGGAAAGGAGGCTTTTGGAAAAGTGTGAAATTCTAATAGATTTTTCATAATTTGAATATACAAAAATGGACAAAAAGTATTCCATAGAATGCCTGCTTCTGCTAAATAACAGTTAACATCATTGCTTCAAATTTATTTCAGTACTTTTGTCTTTTTAATAGTAGTTCTTGTAGGTTGCTTTATTGGCATTAACTTAATGAAACAACTTTATTTGTGAATGTTTCCATCATCTTAGAAAGCACAACAGAAACATAAACTGTAATTAGCATCTGGACAAACTAGTTTCAGGTCTTGTATATTTTGATTTCTGGAGTCTGTCTTTTCTCATTTCCCCTCTTTCCCCCAGTATATACCTCATGAATTTACAAATATATCTTTGTTTTGCTATTCATCATATCAACATTTCCATTTTCTTCTTTTCTGAAGCTTCAGTTCTGCTTGCTGCCTTAGAAAGTCCTTCTCTCTTTCAACACTTCTGTTTGCTACAGGTCTTTGATCACTGCTATTTTCTGTCTCCCGTTTACTGGCTTTCTTTAGTCCTTTGTTCACCCACATAATTCGAATGAAATTATTCATCTTTAAGGCTTCAGTGGCCTCCTGCTGATCAGAAACAGTATTATCTGTAGTTTTATATAGATGTGTCAGAAGTAGTTTTTTTGAAGGGAACCTTTCCTTTAACCTTGCCAACTGCATTTTTGTTCACTTCATGGAGCAATCTAGGGGCAATCCCAACAGGTAATGGGCATTCAGTCCACTAGACCAGTCTAAAACTAGCTGTAAAGCTTAAAAGCTGCTAGAAGTATGTAGTACAGATGTCTGATCTTCAGTGCTTGTTCTCAGTCTACAAATTCTTTTCTGCTGGTGCACACCATTTTGTATTGCAGATGTGGCCTCTGCTGCCTTGACATCTGTTGCTTCTCTGAGCTCTGCTGCTCCTTCCCTCACTTCTTCAGCCTTACCTGTTTCCATATGTGGAATTTGGTTCAACCGCAGCCTGAACCCAGACACCACCCCCGTTCAGCCTTCATCCAGCCTTGCTTGCATCCAGGATTTCTAGCTGGGTGCTCTCTTGGGCTGTGACGGAAACTGATCCTGTCTCCACTTTGACTGTCATAGCTACTTGTGTTATGTTACTGCCAGGATATTTTCCTTGTGAAGTAATTATCTGTTTATGGTCTTTCCCATTACGTACAGAGGCTGAATGTCATTCTTGCCTTTTGAAGCACTCCACGCCATTGCACCTGTCCAGCTACCTTCATACTAACCTAATTTTTTTTATAAGCTGCTTTTCACCAAGTGCACCATCTGACCATTTCATCAATTTCTGTGTCTACAAATCTTCACATATTGAATCTTTTGTGTGTTGTGTCACAGCTGAAGCATAGCAGCATCTCTCTTCGTTTCAGAAAATTCTGAGAAATTTGAGAGTTCCATTCTTCAGTAAATATACTGTATTTTCCTTCATTTATACTGGAAGTACTATTTATTTTTGCTTTGCAAAATGAGGTTGGGTTTTTTAAGTGGCCTTGTAAGTGGCAAATTTTCGTATATAGCTATGTTAAGGGAAGCCCATGCCTGTGTGCATAAACATGTGCCTACACGTTAAAATTGTGTTTGTAGCAGCTTCACTGGTAATGTAATTTCAGAAGTAGGATTTGTGTTTAAGAACTAACATGTTTCAGTACACTGCAACATTGTTTAGACTAATCTGAATACAACACTTCATGTAGTGGAAAAAACTTGTCGCTTGCAGCTGTTATACTTGTAAACAGATGCTTCTGCTTTGAATCTTGTTTTCTTTAAGAAGCTGATAAAAACTCAGCTGAGATGTGGGAGAAATCCTTGGCCTTTCTGACTTAGAAGCTTTTACAGAATTAGCTAGTATTAGTGGCATTTCAATTTGCCTGAGGTACAACTAGTACTCTCCGTATATTACTCAGCCTGACAGCACTAAAGTCCAGCCAGACATTAGGAGGAATTTCTTCACAGAAGGGGTGATTGGACATTGGAATGGACTGTCCAGGAAGGTGGTGGAGTCACCCTCCCTAGAGGTTGTTTAAGGAAGGACTGAATGTGGCACTTTGGTGCCATGATGTATTTGACAAGGTGGTGTTTGGTCAAAGGTTGAACTCGATGATCTCTGAGGTCTTTTCCAACGTAGTTTATTCTGTGATTCTGTAATCCCTAGTTTTTTCCAGGTGACTCATTTCTGGCTACAAACTCTCCTTTTGCTGTTTAGTTACCATCTGTTTGCTAATGGTGTTTCATGTCTGTGGTTTGTAAGTTTTTTAGGGACAGGGCTCTTTTCCTGATAAACAAGAAGGGCTAGATTTATATAGTTGCTTGCAATATGTGTTCGCTGTGCTGCAAGATGAAAAGTAGAACTGTGTCAAAGCACACAATTTGGAATTTCTTGGAGGATAGCCTTTATATCCAAGTCAAGCAATGAATATGCCTGTAGAATAGAAAATTAACTCTGGTACCTGAGGATAAGCTATTCAATTATATTTGGGGCAGCTTTTATCTTTTCTATTTTGGGTGTGTGCTTGCAAATGTAAATCCAGGAATCACCTCTCCCCAGTGAAAGTGCACACACACTAAAAAACCCCTATTCAGTGTTCATTACTTAACTACTTATCAAGAAAGATTTTTTTTGTTTGTCTGTTTTGCTAATTTCAGAGGAAGAATGCTGAGAAAATACTTAACATAGTAATTGAAACAGACGAAGATCAAAAGGGTCACCTGTTGCCATGTCTGTTTTAGCTCTCTGTTTAGAATATGTTTCAAGATGGGCTTGTTTATTGAGTTTTTTAGCAACATCTATTCCAACTCTTGTTCTCTGTGTGTGTGTGTGTGTGTGTGTGTGTGTGTGTGTAAAGAGGGTGTTTAAGGTATGTTGAGCCATTTGTTCAAGCTGGCTTTGCAGCAGCATCAAAGGCATTTGAAAGGTAACAGCAACATTTAAGGGAAAAAAAATAGCCAAAGCAATAGAAAGCAAATATGCCACACTTAGATTTTTTGGGGATGTTAAATCAATACTCATGAGGATTTTTACTTACAAATAACCTCTAAGGAAAAGGGTCATTAACACAGAAGAAGTAAATAAGGTTATTGAAGAAAACTCAACTTTCTGTAGTGTGCTAAAGCTTAGTTAATAAAATTTTAAAGAAAAAGTATTAACTTGAAATTACTGAATATTGACCTGTTAATGACAGCTTGTTATTAACATTTGTTACCTCCTGGGCATGCTGAGAGTGGTGTTTGGTTGTTATTTGAAGAGGAGATATGGAAAAAAGAGAAGTTCTAGGAATTGTTTAAGGAGACCTTAGTGTTACAGGCTATCCAAGAGAGATAAGACAGTTGTGGTGGAAGACCATACAGATATTTCTCATAAGTTGGTCTTTTGTGAATTCTTTTCTGAGTGGCTTTGACAGTAGAAAGTTTGATACATGGTGCCTCAAGTATGTTAATTCATTCAGTTCTTAGTATTTTGCTTCTGAAGCTATGGATTTATTTATTTTACCTCTTTTTTTTTAATTTATTGATTTTATTTTATGGTATCTTGAGTTTAGCTACTGGATACTGCCTCACCAGTGCAAAGGAGGAAGTACAGAATTTGGACTAATGCAAATATTCTGCTGTAGGAAGACCAAAATGTACATGAATTACTGTTTTAGTCTTGTCTGCTGAGTATACAGACTGTGTATCAGATGATTCTTAGCTTTGCTGTTATCTCTGTGGGGTTTTGTGTTTTGATTTACAAAAAAAGAGCTTAATTAATTTTAAAAGCTTAATTAAAAAAAAAAAGGATCAGCAGAGTTGCATAGAAACATATAACAGTCCAGATAGATAGAAGCTTTTTCACTATAGACTATAGATGAACAACTGCACAAATCTATAAACTTCATTTTAAAATAATCCTCTAGATTGACAAGATTTTATATTGCTTTTGTTAGTTTTGTTGTTGCATACTTGAAACATTTGTTCTTGATGCCACTCTTTTCCAGCACTTTTGAACTCTGTGATAATTATGCCTTTGGTAATAGACAAGTGACTTGAAGTTACTGATGCTAGTCCTAAAATAATCTTTTTCCTTTTCTGTCTTTTTCCAAAATCAGATAATATACCTGAGAGAATCCCCAGAAGATGTGTACAGGCTTATATTGGCAGGAAGCATATCATATCTTCCTTTCAGGTAAATAACCAGTTGATAGAGCCTTCTGTACCTTGATATTTTGAAGAAGAATATATCATTTTTCAGTACTACTTTGTGTTGTTCATTTTTTTTTGTGCTGAAGTTTTTATATGGGGCACACTCACTGTCTGAACTTTAAGTACTCAGTGAAATGGCTGTTAGGAGCTGATACTGAAGAGTACTGGCACAAAATGGAGTCGCACTTCCTTGTATGCACTCTCATTGAGCTTTTTGATCTATATTGCTTCTCATTTGGCAGTCTGATTTGGTGCCAGTAGTTGATAAACACATCAAAATATCTGTCATTCACCACAAATGGCTTGTAATACTAAATAGCATACTTTATGCACAAGGCAGTATCTGCAGATTGCTGCATACATTTGACAAGTTGTCATCAATGCATTCAAGGAACCTCCTGGATTACCTGTGCCCTACTGTGCTATCCCTCCAACAGATACCAGAGTGGTTGAAGTTTCCCATGAGGACCAGGGCCTGTGAATATGAGGCAGCAGCTCCTGTCTGCCTGTAGAGGGCTTTATCCATTTGTTATTCCTCAGCAGGTGGTCTAACAGACACCCCCTACAATGCCACTGTTACGTGTCTTTTATCTGAATGGGGCTCTGTTATTTTCTTCTCCTGCTGATTTCTGCCCCACACACCTTTCACACTGATTCATAAGGAAGGAAAGGATAAAAAAGCAACTTTAGAGGCAGCCATCCAGATACTTCCTCATCTCAGTTGGAATTTGAACATGATAATACATTTTTTACCTATTAGAAATATTAGTGATTGTCTGCTGGTAAGGGCAGCATGGTCTCAAAAGAAATGTGCCAAGACATAATACTATCTAATGTAGATTCAGTTTAATGTATTAATTTAGTTGACTACAGTATGCCTGAAGAATGCTAATTCTGTGGTGCTTACAGAATCTAACAATTGTCACATAGTAAGAAGATGCCATTTCTGGATCAACAGAATTAAAAAGTTGTTTATCTTGACAGTTTTAGTAAGATGGTGCTCACGTATACAAAGAATGGATCTACACAGTCTCTTCTTTTAAATGGAGCAGTGTGTTAAAGTTTTACTTTCTTGAAAGCATGTTTTGCAGGAAAATGTTCAAAGAATGTGTGTTAGAATATGATACTTATTTAGGAATTAGTGTTTGCTGCAAGGAGTTTCTGTTGTCTGTTCTTTGCTGATGAATACCAAAATGTACCAGTTTCAATATTCATGTCAGAAATTGAACCACAGCTTTACCAAAAGTGTAACTGGAGTAATCCAACTCTTATATCTGTTAACAAAACTTATTTTATATTTTGTTATTCTTGTAAGATGCAAGGTGGGGGAAATGAAGTAATCATTTGACATAATTATTTCACTATAATAGTAATTCTCTTGAAACAATTTTTTAAAGGTGTTTTTGAGAAGTATCTTCAATTGCTTTCATTTGGATTAAAATGGAATAATTAGTGGTTTGGTCATCATTTTTTATAGAGATGCTTCCTTTGGTACTAGCAGCTTTCATCTGACATTGCTGGACTGTTTTCATGCAATAAACAAGGTCAGTAAACCAATATTTTTCATATTTCAAAAGGTTAACTAAGTATTGCCCATCAGGAAAAGGTTCAGGAAGCTAGGATCCAGTTGGACCTGTGAAGTAGCAGGTCTTCTGATTGTTACCTAGCTCACTATGCATTGTAACAAAACTAGATACAGCATCCATAGAGGTTGACTAATATAATCAACTAGTGAAGATTTTAAAGAGGGGATTTTGAGATTTACTTATGTAATCTTTCAGGACAGTAATTCACACCTCTATTCCCAAAGAATTGTGTGTTAGGTTTATTATATGCCCATGCACCCTTAGTTAGGTTTTAAGCTGAATATAGCCTTTGAAAGTGGTTTTGAATTTGTTAGTCATATACTTTAAGCATTTGCAACACATGCTAATGATTTCAAGTTTTGCTTTAGTAATACAAATAGAACAAATGCCAGGAGGTAGGTACTTATTTTAATTACAAACTATCATAATCTAGTGTTTGATAACAATACAGTGGTGAAGTAATGTGGTATTGAAGGACAGGGGAATCTAAATGTGTTCTTTTAGTCTGTATTAGTAGTGAATCGGGGAATGCTGCACCTCTCCACCTTGCTACTGTCTTTTGTATTGTGGATATCTCTGCCAAATACTGGAGTTTTTACTGTTTCAGTCAGCTTCTTGCAGATTTGTGATTTTCAGCTTTTTTGGATGTTTTGATGAGGCACATTACTGTTCTTGCTGGTGAACAGCAAGGAAAACTACAGAAGATTATGCAGTGCAAGCAAAGACTAGAATGTAGTACTTCAAATATCTGGAGATACGGGATTATCTGTTTGTGCCTCCTGCTTTAACAAGTGGATAAACTATCAGTTACCTAAATGATTACATTTTTTTTTTAAATTTAGAACGTACTCTTGACTTCAACAGGTATTTTTTTACCCCTTACTCTCCCTTTTTTTTTAATTTTGTGCACCTAATAGTAATAAAAAGACTGAATGCTTCAGTAATCTGGGATTTTGCAGTGATTCAATGAAAACAGAAACAGTTGATTTACTTGTCTCACTTCACTTGTATTGAAATTTACAAATCTGTTTTGTACCAAGATTTGGTTCAGCGTTGATCTGCATTTCTTCAATTATATGAAGAAATTTATTTAAAGGAATAGAATGAGTACTAAGAGATTTTCAGTAGACAAAAAGAGACATAAACTGTCCTCATTGAAGAGGCGTCTTTACTAAAAGCTGTGTTCTGAATTTTAGGCTTTGCAGTATGGTTTCCTGGATTTTAGTACATTTGATGTAAATGAATATGAGCATTATGAAGTAAGTGTTCAGTATCAATCTTCTGATTTGTTTGCTGTTACTATTGCTAAAATGATTGATTGTAATTTTTGCCTTTTTTTTTTTTGGTAGTGTTAAGTTACAACTCTGTTTTTTCTCTTCAAACTATGATAGTTAAATAAAGGTTCATGGTCAGAGAGAATATTAAAATTCAGATTTAGTCATAATTAGCTCAGTCATGGAGGAAAGCAGAAACCAAAATGGAAGTAAATACTTTTCTTTGCTATTAATCCGGGAAGTTGGGCAGGAGTTTGAATTTGGACATCGTTTAGAGGTCGTGCATATTCTTGAGCAGTCTTGAAAAACTAGAGGGCATACAAGCCCAAGTCTAACTGAATGCTGGAGAACAATGAAAGTATGTGTCTATGAACACATGGCAAAGGTATATTAACATTCTTCGAGGTAAAGAAGGAAACAGGGCTGGGAAACTCCAAGCTCATAAAATTCGCCTTGGGGTGTAGGAAACAATTGTGGCAATGGAGGACTGCAGCTCTTGACTATACACAGTTTTGGAAATGCAAAGCTGCCAGTTATCTGTAAAGAGAAAATTAAGTATTCCTAGAATCTAAAAAATCATTATTTAAATTGTAAACACACATAAAACCAATGCCATAATTTAGAAACTTATAGAAAATTAAAAACTGGAAGTGGCCCTTCATCTGAAGGGCATCATTTGTATTGTTCTAAAACTCTGATTTAGAAAGATGAGAACACAGGCAAGGAAAATGAGGTTGAGAGCACCTGTCATCCTCATGATAAAAAAGAAAGCAGACAACTGGCATAACTTCCTTTGACAAAAATTGTGCATCAATTCTATCTAGCATGTATTTTGAAACAATAAGGAAAAGCCTGAAAATACAGGGATAATGATAAACCAAGCATTTTCTCTTGACAGAGAGCAGAAAATGGAGATTTTAACTGGATAATACCAAACAAATTCATTGCCTTCAGTGGACCTCATTCAAGGAGTAAAATTGAAAATGGTATGCTTAAAAGAGGAGGTGGGGAACACAAGCCCACTGCTTTCCTAGTTGATTGTTATCAGTAAGAACAAACTTTAAAAATTTTTCCTCAAACAGTATGTTTTTCCCTTGGCTCTTTTCCTTTGATAAGAACTCTGGCAGTAAAATTTTAATGCTTGGTTTAGTTGTATCTGATGTAGGCGATTATGTTAAAATTCCATTTTCGGTTAGTCTGTTTCTTTATGTTGAATCTGAGTTCTATTTTGAAAGTGTTTTCATCTCTTGTTTTTTAGACTTTTTTTACTTCTGCAGTTTGAGCCTTACTCACTTTTTTTTTCCCCACTTCTTTTCTCAAATAGGCTACCCCCACCATGCTCCAGAGGCTTATTTCCCATACTTCAGGCAACATAAGGTCACCACTATAATACGCCTCAACAAAAAACTGTATGATGCCAAACGATTTACAGATGCTGGATTTGAGCATTTTGACCTCTTCTTTGCTGATGGAAGCACACCTAGTGATACTATAGTTAAAACATTTCTAAATATTTGTGAAAATGCTGAAGGTGTTATAGCCGTTCATTGCAAAGGTATAGTGTAAAAATCAATTTATATTACAAGTGATGCTTATAGGTACTCTTACTGAGGTATTTTGTGCTATGATTCTATTATCTAGTTATTAACATCTCTGCCAGTCTGCAGCTTTTCCAATATTAACAGCTCTTTCTGCCAGAAAGTGTTAGCACTTTGAAAGAATGCTTTTGAGCAGAAATTTGAACTCTGGCCTCGGTTTATAGGTCTTTCTGAAAATACGTGATTAAGTATACAAATCATAAACTTTTGAAAATATGAGTTCAGCTTTTTGATGAGATTCCTCAAAAAATATGAGTGTTCTTCCAGAACCACTTCAATCAGCATCCCTCAGAAACTCTTTATACCAGTTACATTGGACATGTTCTGAGTATCTGTTCCTCCAGAGGCAGACTGCCAGGATTTTCAGAGCATGCCCAGTGTAGCTGGTGTAATGATTCAGTTTTCTGTGATTCTAAAGGCAGTATGTTTCACTTCCCACACCATCTTTAATAGTCTTATCAAACATATCTTCTTCACAGCTTTGCCTCACTAGCATACCAGATAATGCTGCTATTGAAGGAGAAGGGTCATTTCTTAACCTGTTTGCTTTGGACCTGCAGAGATTGCATTTTTGTTCCTGGATCTGCCATCCATTTGCTGCATTTAACAGAATTATACTGGAAAGTAAAAGATTTGTTTAAACTAGCATCTTGACTGTTGATATAAAAGTTATTCTTCACTGAGGTGGTAAATTCAGGCATATCATTTAATTGGTTATACCAGAATATTGAGTATCAAAGGCACAAGTGCTTTGTTTTCATTCAAATTAAGATATTCTTTAATATACCTCATAATAATGGTGTCTAGACTACCTTTATATTCCTTAGCCTGCTCTGGAGAAAGAGTAGAGTGATCTAGTCTATTAAAGCTGGACAAGTAACGGAAAGTGCTGTGTGGTTATCTTGGCTGTTGTGTTATACACAAGATTTTACACTGGTGTTCGTCAGTCAGTTGTTAAATGAGGGAAGGTGGTGTATGTAATGTGACATTTAGACCAAGTGATTAAGGAGAGACGTCACTTAGCTAGAGCTGTCCTCCTTTCCTGTCATGTTTCCCAGGGTAAACAGAACTGTTTCGAGGGCCATTGCAAAGAAGGTTTCTCATTCTGGAGTACTTTTTGCCCATGCCAGCTAGTACCTAGACTTTCTTATTGCAAAATTTGTCTTTTTCTCAGGAGCTAAGGAGATTAATTAGAGGAGGGACTGGAAGAGCAGTTGGTTTCAGTGTAATGTATGATCGATTTGAAATAAGATGCTTTGAGCATTCAGAAAAAAAAGCGAGCTGTTTTATCCCATGTATAAAAACTTTGTCATACCTACATATTCAGAGATAGGTAAGTAAAGATAGATGGATAAGACGGATTTTTATAAAGTCACTGGCTTTGGAAGGTTATCTCACTTAAAAAACATGAACAGAATGTTAGTAGCTTTGTATATGAAAAAATATCTGAGCATAAGTTGCACTTAACCAAGTTTGATCAGTACAGGTTTGTTCAATAAACTAGGCAAGGAACAAGTAACAATGTCTGCAGTTACAGCAGGTTCCAGATGAAGATAGGTGTATAAAAGAAGCCATTGTTTTATCTTACACAGCTGGTCTTGGACGAACTGGCACACTTATTGCCTGTTATATCATGAAGCATTATCGGATGACAGCTGCTGAAACTATTGCCTGGATTAGAATAAATAGACCTGGTTCTGTGATTGGACCACAACAACATTTCCTGATGGAGTAAGTAGATTGACTGTAAATTATTTCCAAAAATAAATCTAGATGTCTTTTTCTTCTTCTTTCATTGTATACTTAATAATCTTCAGTGTTAATTTGTTGTGTTTTGGGCCTTTTTTTCCATGTTATGATAGCAAACAGGCAGAGCTTTGGACAGAAGGGGATATTTTCCGTGCAAAGTTGAAAGGAAACCATAAAATTGCTGTAACAAGAATTCTGTCAGGAGTAGATGATATTTCAATTAATAACACGAGAAACAGGAGATCCATCCAAAAGGACATTGAACTGGTAACCATCCAAATATTGTGCTCTTGTAAAATCTGGAACTGTTGAGAATCACTCAGGTTCTGAACTAACTTGTGGGTACACTGACACTATGTTAATCGGATTCTTTTTCTGTTCACCCTTTTTCTGTAAAGGGATATGGGGGGGGAAAGTATGGA
Source organism: Campylorhamphus procurvoides (assembly GCA_013396655.1). Lineage (NCBI taxonomy): Eukaryota > Metazoa > Chordata > Aves > Passeriformes > Dendrocolaptidae > Campylorhamphus > Campylorhamphus procurvoides. Next base: position 23,284 of record WBMV01003918.1, read on the forward strand.
CAGCACCTGTGAAAAATGAAGTTCAGAACAGAGGTGATGGAAGAGCATCATTATCATTTAGTCTTTAATATTTAGGTAACTAATAAAAAAGTTCTCGCAATCTCACAGTCAAAAACACTGTGATTTCATTTTGGTTTGTGTGTTGCTTCATTGTGTGTTTAAAGGGAAGGGATGGAAGATTTTTTATTCTTTTTAGTTTCTAAGTATCTGGAACTTCTGTAATACCTTTTGATGGTGCCTTTTGAAAAAGACTGTACTGCTGTTTTAAAAAGGCAAGTGAAGAAATGAAATGCTGTATTTAGCAAAGACTGTTCTGTACCTAAGCAAAGATTTGATAGTATCTTGTTTCCACTGTTTAAGAAGTAGACAGTATTCTGATGTATGGAATTTATGACACCACTTAATGGTTTACAGCTTCAAAAGCAGCAAACAGGAAGCTCGAAGGAACAGAACTCTATTTATCTGAGTAAATTTTCTTTAACTTTTTCCTGTTGGGGTAATTCTAATTTTAAGATTTAAGATAAGGTTAATTCTTAAATATCAAGGTGTCTGTATTTTAATCTTGGTTTATCCCTTCCCCCCCTCTACTTATCTAGTACAGTGATGATGATGATGAAACAAACTGTTTAACACAAGGGGATAAGCTTCGTGCTCTGAAAAGTAGAAGGCAAGCAAAAACTCCAACTGCATCTCCATTAGAGTAAGTCAGTTTTTGAATGTATAAAATGCTAGAAACACTTTTATCCTCTTCTTTATGCGTACTTCCTGTTACCCCAAAATGCTTGATGCTGAGGAGGCAGGAGAGCTTGGTTCAAGAACTGCATGACTGAAATTCTAGTTTTCTGCATAGTTTTTGACTCTGGTAGTCTGCACTTTACAAGCTCCCACAGTACTTCTGAATGCTTTACTTTTAGTTTAGTCACAAACATTCTCTTGTCTTTCCTGTAGTAGTATAAAAATGGAAGAATATGTGTGTGGCTGTGTTTGATTGGATCAAATAAGTTATATGCTGGTGTTTGAAGTAAAGTCAGCACATAAGAAGAGTTGAAGGAAGGATTTTTAGCTTCCCTTAGTTTTCTCTTTCTTGGAGAGGTATTTTCCCTCAATCCAGTGGGCTTTGGAATAGTATCTGGTAGATCTGGAAGGCAGAGTAGCACTGTTTCTGTAAACATTCAAAAGAAGTGCATTTCTGTCAGGGAACCTGTATAGTAGTCTCTTTATTTTAGACAAGTCCTGTAACACCACCTGTAAAAGAAGGTTTGGATCTGTTTCAGCTTGTAGCGTCTGTAGGTGGAAACACTCTTTGTCTGCCCTTAAACAAACTGCAAGAGAATACAAGGCTTCCAAAACATAGCTGAATCTCATTTCATTGCTAGAAAAGGAATGGTGACCCCCATCTGTCAGACTTTTGCAAATGACACAGCACCAGAGTCACAGACCTCAGTCAACTTGGCTTTTGTTGTGCTGTCCACTTCTGTAGGGGATGATATTGCTACTTGCCAGCATTTTTTTTGGCTTCTTTCTTCTTTCTTAAGATCATCAGTCTCATCAGACTTTTAGAAAAAGTGACAGGTGTGTAGTAAAATGTACTAAAGCTAAAGGAATGTTTCTTGGAAACCTTCACACGTTGTTATGTATGATTTCTGCTTTTGTTTTAAAATACTCTTTTGTTCATGCTCATCATTTACCCGGGCAGTCATATAAGAAACAACATATTTGTAATAAAGCCTGTACCCAACTGACACTTAAACCAAAACACATCACCTCAGTTACCTCAAAGAGCACAGTGAATAAGACAGCTACCTTGCACATTAGTTTCTAAGGCACATAAATTGCCACTTCATAGTGTTTTTTCATAAGAGATACTTTAAGTCATGGCTTTAAGGTTGTGAAAGATCTTATTTATTGTATGTTCCATAGAATGAATGTAGACTGTGTGATAACTTATTCAGAGCCATTATCTTAATATGCAGAAAACCCATCAGCTATTAAAATATTATTTCATTCATGTACCATTCTGCAACATGGCTGCTCTGATTAAAACTAATTGGCTTGTACCTATGCAGAATTAAAATAATTGGCCAGAGCTTACAACTGTTTTTTATAGTACGCATTGTGGCTAAGGGAGTTTGAATTTACCTCATCCTGTTCTCATGAGTTATTTGTATGGTTTGCAACTTGTACTGAAATAGTTTGGTGAAAAATGCATGTGTAACTTCATACATTCTTTGTATTATTGTTTTATCCCTAGTAATATTTGGCAGCCTTACATGAGACAGAAGTTTTTCCTAATAGAAGAGGTGTCAGACTCTTTCCTTCTTAGTTCAGACTTAATTAGCCTTGCAGTGAAATTGAATATTTTCATGTAAGCAAACAGAAGATTCTAAATCTTCTAAGTAGTTTTATTTCACAGGAAAAAAAAAAAGGGAGGGCAAAATAAGAGCACCAGAAGCTGGAATAGTTACAGTCTTTGAAAAGGAGAGGCACTACTTACATATAAGTCACAAGGGATTTATGTAGAATGTTTATTGAAGTTGGTTGTATAAACCCTTTATGCTTAGATGAAAGGACACTTTGTATATATTCTAATGATCAATACTCTGCAGCTTTGGCAAGGAATTATGTGTTGGAATTGGCTTTTGCTTCTTTGGACACAGGAAGGTAATATATCGCATCATCTGGATGTTTGCATAAATTGTTTGTTTCTGCAAACTTATTTGGCTCTGATCTAACGTTTTAGTATTAAAATGTATGATTGTGAAGTAGGATATATGAATACAGGTTAATCAAACTGCGTAAGAGATGTCAGCAAGTGATCAGTGCATGCACTTATTTTCAAGAGTGATACAGACTTCCTTTGGAATAAATTATTTTAGTGAGGATTTCAGAAAATTTACTGTGATTCCAGAAAAACATGGATATTACATTTGACAGTTTACAGCTGCATGGATTGTTAGTCATAGTAAGAAAATACTTGGCAAAGGTTGTAGAGCGGTATGCATTTGAAGAACTTGAAACAAGCTAAAATGCACCAATAGCTTTTGCTTTTGAATTTTTGTTCATCTTTTCCTCCCCCTCCAACCCCTTTTTTAGATGGCTCCTAGCTATGCTGGTGTCTACACTATGTAGCATTGTCATCTGGTGGATTGTATGTGGCTCCCTTCTGCCCAGCCTGCTATTCTGTCTAGATGGTTTAAGAACATAGTAACCATCAGGACCCCCTGAGAGAGAGCCACTGTGTAAGTGTCCCATTCCATTTCTTTACAATAGCTCACACTTTCTGTCTAGTATGTCTCATAAATGCATGTTTTCATGTCATGTTTCTTACTGGCTTTGTTGCAAGGGTAAATTTCACTGCTCTGGCTTTGTTATGTTTTTGTATATATTATTTGGAATAACAGTGATTTTTATGGCTGGCTTGCAATAAAAAAGGTGCAGAACTCTTACAATAATCTATAATTTTGAAAGCTTTCTTCTCTGCATGCTCCTGCAAATATGCAAAACTAAATAAGCAAAACTATCTGTGAAAAGGAAAGTACTGCTTTAAAATATTTCCTACCCTTTGCGTATTGCAGATGAAGATACTAGTTTTGGTTTTACTTCAAAATTCATGAACTTGCAAAGGAGGTTAGTTTACCAAAGGATAGTTTTATTCCTGTGAAATTCCAGGAATTAGAATTTGTTAGAAATGTCAGTAGGTCTTTGTTTTTACAAAGAGATTGAACATTATATGCCATGACATAAAACACGACTTTTTTTAACTTTCTAACATAACGGAAGACGGGGCAGGTCACAATGTTAGGTCAAGGCTCACTTCTTTTCCCAGCCAATCTGGTTTCATCCACTTTTGTTCTCAATTATTTGTAGAGCTTTATGAGACTACTTAAATCCGTTTATTCTGTTACTTGGATTCAGGAGCTAAGAGTAGCATTAATAGCATATCAGTTCCTTGAATAGAGTTTTCACTCTATCCACTCTGCTTCTGTCAGAGTGGCTACAGTGATTGCTGTGCCTTGCTTTCCACTTGAAAGGTGGAATGTTTTCATCAAGTGACATTTTAAATGTTTTGGCCAAACATAAACTTTACCAGCATGCAGAACTGCCAGGAAACCCAAATGAAGCTTTTGCTTGCTTCCGAGTATCCCTGGAGCTCTTCTGTCAACATCACCCTCAAAGTGGAAGGGTTACTTTGGATGACTGCTTGAAATCTTGTTGCTCTCAAAGGAAAAAAAGTTCCGAAAGTGTTTTACACCGGAGTACTGAGTAAGAATAGGCATGTGTTCCTGGCAGAACATGAAGGTCAGGGTTTGTCATCCTTACCTTTGCAGCTTTTTTTCTGTACTTCTAAAATGCATGGGGGATCTTTTTGCTAACCTAAGTGACCTAATAACTAAAAAAATGAGAACTGGGGGGCTTGTGAACAGCTTAGTTACGCTATTAGCCTTGGCTGAGGTCATCTTAATGTGTTCTTTTGGAGACAAAAAAGGTGAAGAAGCAAAGATCATTTAAACTGTATTTTTCCACCCAACCTTTGTCAAATAACATACTTAAATGAGAGTCTTGTTTTCAAAGTTTTACACCAAATGTAGCATTATTTCACGTCACAGTGGTTTCTGAAAGTTGTACTTCAGATTTAAAAGCCAAACTTACAACATGGGTTAAACAGATGAAACAATCTGTGCTTTGTTTTGCTGTACTGTAAGATCAATTTCACTGAACTATCATCCTTCTTTTATTGTTTCTGTGTTCTGTCTAAACACTCCCTTGATTAGAGGGAAAGAGAAAAGACTGATGTTGCTAAATGTGATGCAAGCAATTGGGTTACTGGTGCTGCTATTTCATATTCAGGATTAACAGTCATAGAATGTTCATTTAAGTCAAGAGAAAACACTTAAACTTTTCNTAAAAGCTAGCTAACTTTCTCTCCATTATACAGCTAGTGTCCCGTGTGTTTTAAGAGATCAAATTATCAGTCAGGATCATAAATCTCTCTGGGCTAGCCTTGCAGTCTGGTTGGCTGGAGCCCTGTAGGCTGAAAAGTATCAGTCACTTGTTGCCTGTTGATGACCTAAAAAAGTGGTAGTGGTCTCTCTTTTTATTTAAAAATTATGAGATGGTGAAGGAGAACAGTACTGCACTTCACAGACCTTATAAGACAGGTTGAGTGGGCAAGACTAAATGCCTCTTGTAGGACAGAGAAGACATGCAGCTGTGTAACCTCTTTCCCTCATTCTCCTTAGGATACGGTAATCACTTTTCTTTTAAAATACTTTGTGTGAACTGGACTGATTTCTCTCCAGTATATATCACCTTGCTTGCATTTCAAGTTTTGTGGATTTTGTTTTGGATTGTGTGGTTTGGGCTTTTGTGTCCTAGTAATGTTCCACCTTTGCTCTGAGTTAAATGGTGAGAAAAAGTTGTGAATTACTTAAGAGATGCTGCTACTGACCCAAACACTGTTCCATTGAAACAGATTTTGATTTGTTTAAAACCCAACATATTAGCTTGATTAAAAAAGCAGCATATAAACTAGTCTGCTATTTGGAATATTTAGGATCAGAACTACCAAGTGATGTTCCCATTACACACTAACTGGAGGAGAAAAATTTTAACAGTTTATGTTTAGTAGTGTGGCTATTACAGCAGCCTGTAGCCAGTGTTTAGAAAATGTTCTGGGGTTTTTTGTGGTGTGTTGTTTTTTTTTTGTTTGTTTCCTTGTTTTTGTTTTTTTGTTTTGCCCTAATTTTAAATCACATCCATTGAGTTAGAAAACCTCTGTGTACATCAGATGTGCTTTATGATGGTGTTTCTGGAAGTTGCATGGCATGCTATTTTACATGAACACTTACAAAGCAGTAAATTCCGTGTCCTGACATCTTATAGTTCTCTAATATACATTGGGGTATTATTTTGGTGCTGAGATTTTGAGAGGATTGGTTCTACCATGGCCTCATGTCACATCTATTATAAAACCTATCTATTGAACCTGCTATGAAGTGAGGCTGCTAGTCTTAATTGTGCTAAGTAAAAATTCAATATGCTAGTTTCTTCTCTTACCTTTAGCATGCATGCAGCAACATTCTAATAAAAGCTGTGATAGCACTGTTACTGCTCTAAGCTGACAGTTTTCAGGCAGCTGGAAGACAGCTATGGGTGTTTATTTGCAACACCATGTCAGATGATCGTGTGAATGGAACTTCCTCTGTTTTCCTTGAGGTGCTGTGAGCCTTGGAAATCTAGAATTTTAGTCTGATTAAAAAGTGTCTGTTTGATCATTTACCACATGTTTTGTTCACAGGGATTTCAATTATTCTTTACTCTTGGGTAGCCCTAAGAAGTTGTGTATATCTGAGATGTAAAAATTGACATATGGAATGAAGAGCAGACTCTCTTAAAGGTTCTACCATGCTCAAGCTGAGTCTGAGCTGATCCCATAAGCCATCTCCTTCTCTTTCTACCCTTTAGCAGATACAGCAAACTTAATAGGATGTTGTTGTGGTTGGTTTGGGTATATGGTGACTATTTTAATGATAAGTCAAGATTTCCGGTTAGAACTTCTTTTATTTTTTTTCTTTGTTTTGAACAGATAAAATGGAATTCTGTGGAAAGTAAGGACATACCTATGATATGTTGAAAGGATGAATATTTAAGTGTTTGTGCAAAATGGTATCTTAATAATTCATAGTGTTTCACACAGAATTACAAAGTGGGTAAGGTTGGAAGGGACCACGTTGGATCATATGGTCAGCCAGGCAGGGTCATCCCAGGGCACACTGTGCAGGATTATGTCCAGACAGTTCTTCAGTATCTCCAATGAGGGAGAGTCCAAAAGTACTCCGAGCAATCTGTTCAGTGCTTGGTCACCCACACAGTTCTTCCTTGTGTTCAGGTGGAACTTCTGTGCATTTGGTTTTGCCCATTGCCTCTTCTCCTGTTTCCTGGTACCATTGAGAAGTGCCTGGCTCTGTCCTCTTGGCACCCTCCCTTCAGATAGTTGTGTACATTTACAGCATCTCCTCTGAGTCATCTCTTGATGGCTCCCTTAGCCATCCCTCATAAGAGCAATGTTTCAGTCCCATAATCATCTTTATATCCCTCCACTGGACTCACTCGAGGAGCTCCATGTCTCTCTTGTACTGAGGGAACTGGCCACAGCACTCCAGATGGGGCCTCAGTAGTGCTGAGTATAGGGCCAGGATCACCCCCCTCAACCTGCTATCAGTGCCAGGATAGCATTGGCCTTGACCACAGGGGTACACTGCTGGCTCGTATTTCAGTACATCTTAAATATGTATATGGGTTTAAGCCATTGTGTATTGACTTGTTTTCTGAGTTTCTGATACCTAGAAAAAATGGGCATCTATGAGAGAAAGATTCTAAATATTAGATTATATTCCAGTAACTTTTTTCTTTTGTATGTACATTACTTGCATTTTATACAGAGGCACACACCAAATGTATATATTTATGGAAAAAACATGATTTTTCCGTATTTATGTCTGCATGACCACTAGTAAACTAGTATGTACCATAACTTGGTCATGCTTATATTTCAGTGACTAAATGTTTTGAGGCTAAGCCACCTTCGTACTTTTCCATTCAGTCCTAGAAGCTGTTAGCAGAACAGATGAATGCAAGTCTTCTTTCACCACTGGGGAATTTTCAATGCTTGGTTTAAAGTACAACTGTGGCATTGAAAATTGAGTTCTAATATTTGAACTTGTAAGAACTGTTTTAGAATCACAATAGAAACTATAAAGGTTAACTTTCAGGTTTTCAATGTTTTCACCTTAGGCATGCAAGTATTTTCACTAGAAAAATTTGTGTCGTCTAAAATACATGATGTGGCATTGAAGGTATCTGGGTTGGGTTTCTTCTGCCTCTTGTATAATTAATTCCTTCAACTTTGAATGTGCTGTGTTTACAGCAGAATTTGCTTTGCATTTTGGTAGAACTTACCATTACAATCTTGTCACTTATCTTAGAGGAACTGACTATTTTGTTTGAACTTTTGCAAATCAAGTGACAGTATTTTGCAAGGCTAAGATATTAAGTCAGACTTACTCAGGTAGAATTTTAAAATACTTGAACTTTGTCGTTATGTAGTAATTTGTTTGCTAAACAATCAAGAAACTTATGGTGAAAATTAGGTTGCTGATCAGTTTTGCTGCATAAAGAATGCATTCTAGATGAAATCGTGTTATCTCCAATACATATTCTAATTCTGGAATCAAACTCATGTAAAACAATGAAAGCATAGGGAGGTTTTTCCATTTCTGTCTTTGGTGAGTATGCTACGTGAGTATATAAAAGTATATTTTCTCCCATTTCTTTCACATTTGCTCCAGAAGTTAACATTCTATGTTCATATCTAGGATTCCGAGAAAATAGTTTCTTCTGAGTATTAAACAGCCAGACCTTAATTTATACAACTTAGAGAAGGTTTCCAGTCTAATATAGTCTGCTGACACAACTGCACTCAGTGAAGCCACTAAAAATTAGAGTCTAATAATAGCAGGGGAGTAAATAGTAATAGCTAAGTTCCTCTTAGCTCTGAATCACAAAAATGATGCATACTTTTGTATTTGAAACCTTGCACAAATGGAATGACTAGAGAACAGATGTATAAAATGGTGTACTGAATAGATACCCATGGACTCCATTGACCAGTTGTCACTTTTTGCCTCCATGTGTCATAATTTCACTACAAGAATTTAGGAATACAGAAGACATGGTTTCCTTGTGAATCAGTTATCTGGTGGATAAAAATAGTTGTTTGCATTTCACAATCTGGAATCCCTTTCTTCTTAATGTAAGCAACACTAGGATTTATCTACCTGTTTATGAAATAGTCAATATATTGCCCTAGAGTCTTCTAGAGAAGCATTTGAGCACAATCAGGATGAAAAGCTGAGTTTTGAGTATGGTGTAGTAAGTCCCTCTAAGAGCAAAATGCCAACATATGCAATGATATTCCTATTTGAAGGTACTATCTCATGGTAAATTGCACAAGATTTAGACTTTAATCTTCATAAATTGAATTACTTGAGCGTTTTTCTGAATTCTGTGCCTGTCTGAAAAGCAATGATTGTTTCTGTTGCATACTCATATTTTATCATTTTTTATTTGATGCAATCATTTAAAATGCAATTTCTTACTCTTTTTTGTCTTTCAAAAACCTAACAGGAAATTCAAAACCGGTAATTTATTCCATTCCTTGAAAGCAAAAAAACTCAACAAAACCAACCAACAAAGGAAGCTGCTATGCTCCTAATAAGAACAATTTGCATTACCATAATTGTAATAGGGATGTTACAAGAGAGAAGGATGTGTTTCCGGCAGAAGAGTTTGCTTTTCAGAATGATTTGTGAAAAGCCAGCTGCCACTTGTTAGCTCTATTGCAACTGTTAATACCCTCTTTTCAGTGTTTTCTAGAAACTTTCTGGTTATATAATCTTTCTTTTTTCCTACTCTTTACAGAGTAATTCTGCAGTCCAGTGTTCAGAAAAATAAAACCTCTGAACCTAACATTTCTGACAGTACAGACATTACTAAAAGAACTACCAGGTCTGCTGCAAGAAAAAACAATGTACAAAGGTGAGAGTTACCCTCTTTACAGATCCAGTAACTGTTCTGTAGGCAAATTCTTTGATCTGCTGTATCCATTGCTGACAGGAGCTTTGCCACAGTTCAACTTTTTCTCCTAGGAATGGGAAGTGAGAAACAATTATGTTGTTTATGTCATGTACAGAGACTATCTGGAACCTTCATCTTAGGAGATTTGTTTATGTTGATCAGTCTTCAACTTTGAGAATTTTATATTGTAATTCCTAATGTGAGTCAGAATTACTGAAGATGAGGGATGAAACCCACTCTTCCTTGAATAAGAGATGGAAAAATAGTTCACAGCTTTAAGTCAAATATTAGTTCATGAAGTCAAAACTAAGAAATTTGATAGACAACTGAAACACAGTAGTAGTGGAAAAGTGAAGTGTATAAAATGCATGTATATACTGGTATGAGATTTATTTTTCTCAGAGTATGGCTGATAATGTGAACTGAACCTGTTTGGTAAAGCGTAATGAAATTGTAAATTCAAATGGATTTATGCATTATTGAAAGTGCCTTTGGGCCCAAAAGCATATGACCACACTACTGCTATGTTTCTTTGTGTTTGCATGTGATCATGCCCCTCTGTGGCAACTCTCCAGGTCATTATCAAAGATGGGCCTGAAAGTGTAGCTTAAAACAATATCCAGAAAATTTCCAATGGTTACAATTCACTGGAATTTGCCTTGTGCTCATAGGGAAAAACTTTTGAATGGGTTTGCTAGGTGCTAAAGAGACTTTTGTTGAGAAGAGTAAAAGGTGACTACTTCTTATGTAGCTTGATTTGTAAATATTCCTGAAAATTCCAAGTTTTTGTGCAGCTTATTCCCCACGAGCTCTTCCTTCTCCTTCATCCTGTTACCTTAAAGGTACCAGAAGTTATGAAAAATTCACTCTGCCAAATAATGGAAAGTTATTATTAGTAGACTGCAGTAATTCCTATTCAGGAAACCTCTAGTTGTGTCTTTGTTTTGATTTATTGAACAATATGTTCAAAAATAATCTCTTTTTCATGAAATATATGTTTTATTTAAAATCAGGTGTATTTTTCCGAGTTTTCCTTTTGGTTGGTTGTTTTTTTTATTCATTTTGCCTAATTTTTACCATGTCAGTTTCGGTCCAAGCAGAATTGATGGATTCTACCTGCTGTTTTTATTCTTGATGCCTCTCCCAGTTTTAATCTGCTTGGAGGGTTTTGTAGCTGTATACATGCACGTATGTAATTTGGACAGAGATTTACCTGGAAAACACTTTTCCAGGTTGACCTGTGTGTTGTGTGAGATGAGAATACCTATCCTAAGAGGAAACAACATCCCTAAAATAGAGTTCATAGAAGATTTCATTTATTTTGAAAGAAGTCCTTCAGGTGTCTTGCCAGATTTATGACTCTGAAGGCAAGGATGAGGTTGGTCTCAACATTCATAAGCCACTTCCTTATATTTTAATGGATTCTCTAAAACATTTATCCCAAATATTTCATTCCACATACTGTTTCTTTCTTGTATTTTTCAAGATCAGAGAATTTCAGTCACTTTATATTTCCATCCAGTAATCAAATTTGTCCTAGTTATGTCACAATTCTGGAGTTCTTAATTATCCTGTAATCTGAAGGGCATAATTTGGTCTGGACCCACCACAGGGTATTTTGATATGACCATACTATTTAATGGACTTGGAAATCAGTGCCTGGTTGTTAATATCATAGATGTCCTTTTGTTTTTCCTATAGCATTTAGAAAAATCTCACTTTTATTTTTAAGGATGCCCTTTTTTTTCATCTGAATTTATTTTCATTTCTTGAAGTGTGTGCAATTTGTATTACCTCATAGTACTGAGATTCATTGACCTATTCCAGATTAAGTGGATTGCAGGGTAAAGAATAATTATTATTACAAAATTGATATCATACCCTAACCAACATCTGTCTTTGTCAAGACTTCATTTACTTCTCTGAACTGCTGACATTCCTACGTATCATTATTCTTTCATATTCTTCTCTTAATGTGTTCCAGTGGAGACATCTTGCACCATTTTTACATTAATCTCATTTGTTGTTGCTTTTTGTCACTTTAGTCAGTGCTTTCTGTGTAGATGAATCACATTTGTGACCCAGCCTAATGCATTATAATCTGCAGAGGCTGGGGAATTCATTTGACATTTTATCCTTCAGATTGTTGGAGACACTGTTGTGGATTGCCTCCAGAATGATTTTTCAGCCAGAACAGCTGTTTACAGCTAAAACTCTCTATTCTGGCTTTGCAAAGAGAACTTCAGGAATTTCAGTCCTACTCATAACATTCACTGTATTTCCTTTGTGGAACATCTCTAGATGTCAGCTGCCATCTGTGAAAGAAAGTACTGATGAAATAACACATATCTAGTGATTGAAATAATACTGTTGTTGAACAGCAGAAAATCACATTAGTAGACTATTATCCAGTATTTTTCTGTGGATGCCTTTATTTCTCCAGTTAAGACATCTTTCTTGTAAATTTGCCAGTTACTGAGAAGTTCATGTTTGTGTTCTAACAAGGTGCATACTTCACATCTGAACCAACTGAATCATACTATGACACAAATTAAACCATCTTTTCCATCTTACAACACAGAACAGAATTAGGATTATAACTATAGTAAGTAGTTGATTAGAAATGAAATCTTGAGTGGTAAAGGCATTTTGATGGGTAAAGGTGCTTAAGGGGAATGCAGATCAAGTTATTATGAAAAAGGTAATTGGGAGTATGAGGGTAAACATGTGAAAACTGTATTGTATAGATTTCTTTACTTATTTTAACCAGACAGGAATATCACAAAAGCTAACAAGGAGGAGTACACTTTAAAATTCTCATATGCTTTTGCTTTGCTGGGTATTACAAAGCAGCCTTTTGCACCCTTGTTCAAATACTGAAGACTACCTGCAGCATTTCAGAGCTTTTCTATATGTAATCTAAACCTAGCTTTAAAAAAATATTCATGTTTCTTTACTATTTCTACTTTTCCAATGGTTGTTTTCTCAGAGGGAGAGAAAGAAAAAAAATGCTTTACAGCAAATGCACTTAATGAAATTATGGTACTTTGAATCCTCTGTTGCATTTCTGTGTGGAATGTAACTCTGTATTACCTGTGATCAGACCAGTCTGTGCTTTCTTGACAACCAGTGTTGCTGTCCTCTGAAATGCAGTAACTTTTACCTTCTGCTTCTTTCTTTGAAGTATCATTTGGTCATTTACCTTGCCAGAAATGTTTGCTTGAAATACATACTAAGTAATATTTAACTCTTTCCCTCAAACATGTTTTATTTCAGCAGCCAAGCCGTCAAAAGGACTCGACCAGTATGGCGTTGAATTTCAAATAAGCCACAAGTGTTGAAGAGGATATTGAGGAGTGAGGGGGATATGACTGGAGGAAACTTGATGCAGTTCAAGGAAGATTACTTTGGCTCCATTTTTCAGCAAAAAAATGAAATCAAAGAATCTCTTCCATACTTGTAGAATAAAATGAACTGTGAACGTGTTTGGTAGACATTTTCCTACCGTGCTAACGCTTCCTCAAACAAAACCAACAAAATCTGTGTACCTTCAGGCTCAGGTGTAAATACTTAAGCTCTCTATTATAAAGAGGGCTTTACTGTATGTATGATGCATGTGTATAAATTGTGATGGCAATCACTTAGCTGCTGGCCACCAGAAACGAGAAGATGGTGGGAGCTTTTAAATATATAAATCTGTATTGTCCATTCAGACTGGGCTGAAGTCTTGAGACAGAGAATCAACAACAAAAGCTTTATTTCTTACTGTAGTATTGGTACTCTCCTGTGTTCATTGGATGATTTCTTACTTTATATGAAGTTTTTTTATGAAGCTGCAGTATTGAGTACACTAAGTAACTATTGTCTACCAAAGAGTGCTTTATTTTCAAAGGTTGTATTGTTTGTTTATTTAGGAAAAATTAACTATAAGTGATTAATTTGTTTTTAATAGTGACAGAATTTTAGTTGTTCACAACCAATAGCTCTTTTAACTAGTTATAATTGCTTTAAATCTGGTATAATTTTAATGGGGAGGGAAAAAAGTTTACATTTAAAGCAGTGCTGTTGTATTGAAATGTCATTACTGTTTCCTATCATCAAGTCTTTTAGGTGAAACTTTAGATTGCTATATATAAAAGGTAAGAATTTCTCCCAGATATAATTGGCATGCTTGATAACATGTGGATATCACTGGTTTTTAGCTTAGAGGCACTTAATGAGTGAAGCACACAAAAAAGGGAAAGTAAGCTTGCCATACAACTGAGATTGGTAGTGGAACTCAGGGGCAGGCAAAATTTTTGACATCTAATTAACCACTTTAAGAACTACAGCTTACCTCTGTTAAAAAGCAGTGTAATTTTTAGAGGAGTCAGTGTGAGACTAACATTGTCATCCACTACAAGACTGTCTTCAAACACTGGCAGTGGGTTTTTCCTACTGCTTTTCATATTATGAAGTTTTGAAGCTGATGTACCTTTGTCTGCCAACAGTTTATAGCTGCATATCCCTCAGATGAGGACTGTTACCACATAGCCTTAAATATGATTCAGTTATCTGTTGATTTATTGACTCTTACAGTGGAAAGTAGGAGAAATGGAGAGATCTAAAATGTTAGTAATGGAATAACTGAATTTTTTAAAGATACAGATTACCTCTGTAAGAGGGAGGATTATTTTTCTGAATGTAAATGTTCAATGATTAGTTTCAATCTACATCCTTATAGATAGAAATATTTCTGTTAGGCTGGTTATTTTTAAATGCCAATATAAATAATCAGAGGTTTGAAAACATTTTCTAGCAAGAGCATCATGAGCTGGAAAGGAAGCAGGATGTGAAGTGTAAGTAAACTTACAAGTAGCATCCATGAATTTGGACAGTTAAAATTTCCAACTATGAATTCAAAGAAAACTGAAAAAGTATTGCACAAAATAAAGGACCATTGAGGCTCAGACTGCAAATATTTTTTTTTTTGTTTTCTCTTAAACTTCACAGTCACCACCATTTTCTTCTAGGTGAAAAGCATCTTAAAGAAGAGGGATTGATCTCATCCCGATAAGGCAATTAAAATTTCTTCAGGTTTGGAGTTCTGGTTTCTTTGTATGCTGGTTAGGGTTTTTTAGTAAGCTACTTATCCAAAAGCTGAAGTACAGGTAACCAGAATGGCAGGTATATTGTGCAAATATGAGTATTTGTTTATTTTTGAAGAAAAATCATATTTTAAAAGGCAGAAGGGACGAAAGTACTGAAGTGAGTATCCAAACAAGAGATTTAATAATATTTATTTTGTTTGGCTTTGCCTTTCTCTCAGCTGAGCTTCTTTTGGCATCTTTGTTTTTAACCCAAAAATTATGGGTTTATATCCCATCTATTACAAATTCCAAACTAGAACATACCAGTTTTAAAGTAGCCAGCAGCACTTCTAGGTTTATCAGAAGTAAATTTGCACTACACAAGTGCACAAACATACACAACAGGAACTCTAGGTAAACCAAAATTGCATGTTTGGCATCAGCGAATGTGAGGATACTCTTTCCACCACCCAGTATCTTAGTGAAAAACACGTGTCAAAGGGATTTTATATTTGAATGTTCCAAATAGCCTTATATGGAAAATGATCTCATTACCTCATTGTATCCCATCTAATTGTACTGCTTAGTTTGTTATCAGGAATTTTTAGTACTTTGCCTAAAATTTTTATTACACCATACCAAAGTTGTCTTAGGTACAAGAATGAAGAGTGGGCATGGGTGAGGAAGCCCTTGTTTCTAAATCTTTTTTCGAGTGTTATGTGCCAAAATAGACTGTGGTGGCAGCTGCACCACCATTGTAGCAGAGAGCAGCTGAGGGAAGTTATTTCTGCTGTCATCAGTTAGGAGTTTTTCCTCTGAAATTCTTCCCCTTTCAAATACGTGATAGATGAATTTTCCCTTGATCTCTTATTCAAAAGTATGCTACATACTCACAAGCTGTAATATCTTGGGTCAAATTGCTACTTTCCATTATAATATCAATACCTTAACTCAGATGTTAACCCTGACCTTGTCTTTACCCTGACCTTGTCATTTTGCCCCAATGTGACAGCAGAGGAAGTGCTGCTGATTTAAAATAACATCAAAAAAAAAAGATTTTTAGAGACTCATGTACTAAAATAGAAAAAAAAATAAATGTGATGTTCACCAGTTTGTTGCACTGCAGTTTTTATATTAATCATTTGCAGACTGTTTTGCATAAACTCATGTAGGCTATCAAGGTCTAAAATTTCTTGACTAATCAGTACTGTGCATCCTGATCATTTTTAAATTGTATATTTCTAATCATATTTTTTTAACGTGGAGTGACAGAATGGAAGTTTATTTTGCTGAAGGTATTTTTAAGATAAAGGTTCATATTACCTTGTAATATTAATGAGTGCAATATGGATTTGTGTCACATTTGAAAATACTGCATATTGCATTTGACTTTATACAAAAGACTGAATAGTGAGAACTGTAAACATGAATTCTGTAAAATTAAAAATAATCAGAGGTTTGTTTTCTGTTTTATTTCCAGTGTTCTAAAAAAGTACATCCCAAATCATTATATCTGTACCAGACTGAATCATATGTGCACTGAAAAATTATGCAACACTCTCAGTTGTCTGAAAACCTTTAATTAAAGCACAGATTCTTAAACACATACTTTTAAAATTTCAAAAATAGAGAATTTCTGGCTCTACGTTTCAGGGAACTGTTTGGAAAACAGTTGTATTTGAAGTGCTGGGATACTGTTACACAGTAAAAAGGCATGGTAAGATGGAACAATGGGGTTCTGGCTATTTTTTTTTTCTTCCTCTGTACTCATACACTACTAATTTTTAGAAACAGGCATTATCATAAATATTATATGCTTTGATACTTACCACAAAGTAAAAACTAAATTTTCAGAAACACTTATTTTTGCATAAGCATTGGTGGTGATATAGTTCAGTCTTCTAAAAAAAATCCAAATACAACAGCAAAAAATATTGACCAGCGTAAGTATCTGTCATCCTTTCCTACATTAGAAAATGCAGCATTTGCAGACACCAAGCAGAGTTTGTTTGACAAGCAAGTAAACTTTCACTTCCTCCGAAGATACATTTTTATAGTTGCAAAGTCTAATCTTCTGTTGTAAGGTGAGTCCTTTCTAAACTTACATGAATGTTTAAACCACCTTTTCCTGACAAACCAGTTGCTTGATGAAGAGTGAATGATGGGTTTGGCCTGGGAAAACACCAGTTTATACCTGTGATACCTACAGGAAAACACAGTAAGCTCTATCATATCATTAGTAATTTAAGGTATACTGGCACAGGGCAGAGGAGGGCAGAGGACTAAAAGAATCCAAGAGAAAAACTGAACAGTGGCCCAGGTCAAATCCATTGACAAGAATAATCTGTTTTCAGTAGTTCTGGGTAACTTTGATTGGGCTTTATTTAGTCTCCTTTGCATTACAGTTTCTACATAACCTATCAAGAGTAGGCAAAAACATGCTGTAGCAAAAGGATGCACTGTTTAGACATACTCAAGTCTGGTGTTAGAAACTGCATGCTTTTAGCCCAGCTCACTAGAAGTTTGTTGAGGAAAAGATGCTTGTTTTTTTCTTTCCCTCACACTTTTTATGGGCTTGGTTTCACATAGATGTAACTGAACAATAAGCCCCTAAAATGGAATAAGGTCAAGAGGAGACAAACGAGCATAATGTGCTTGTGAACCTCAGGGAGTTTTGCAGGATGTGATGGACCACAGCAGTTGCAAAGATGATTTTGTCTCAATACAAAGGGGACCAGGGGCTGGCCTTTGTTTTAAATAAATAGCTATCAACAGTTAAGTGGATCAACCAGTGGCATGGTTCATAGAGTTCTTTAGAGAGCGTGAAGATCAGACCAGCCTGGGGAGAATGAACATACAGAATATAAGACCCATACAACTGCCAAAAGAATTTCAAAGAGACCAGTGGGCTTGAACTGACATTAACCCTCCCACTCCTTCCCAACACCTGGGGACACCTTGCATGGTTACAGTAAGGATATAATATCATAGACACCAGTAATGGGAATCATACTGGTATTGGGATTTAACTGTGTACTGCAATTGCTATCCATATTGTGTTTGTTTTCAGTATACTTTATATCACTCTAAAACAAATGCCATGTGACATGAACCATCTTCAATTAAGTAAACTTGGCATTAAACATAACACCCTCCATCCATGGGATATCAGCCTTGTCAAGCGTTAGAGTGTGACAAAGGGGTCGGAGAAAGTCACCTAGAAAGTCTGTCCTTTAAAGAGCTGCACATCTGGTCCACATCCTCCCTATTAAGCTCTGTCCCAGTCCACAAGGCTCTAAAAATAACCACACAATCCATACGTTAACAAAATATAACCAAATCACTAACAAGTACAATATTCCTGAATGTCAACTTACTATTCCCTTCTGGCAAAAGAAAAGCAAATCTGTACCTTGCTGATATTTTTATTTTTTGGCAAAGTTACCCTGGTAATTCAATTACATTATGCAAAATTCAGTATCTTTCATTCAAATAGTAACTCCTGTACAAATCTGCACAGAGGAACTACTGTTGCTAAAAGCAGGCAAGAGCTTGAGTCCTTTTAACTAGCTGTGAAAGATCATAGAGACAACACAGATTACAAATATTCACACTACTTTGCCTAAACAGGAACAGCAAAAACTTAATTTAAAGGGCTAGTTTGTCTCAAACACAACACTGCTATTAAATGTGATGTGGTATATAAAGCTGCTCTGAAGACACAGCTATCTTCAACATTCATTGATTGTATCACACGTTCAAAAGGTATTTGTTTGCAAATAAAAGGCTGCTGAAGATATAATGTTTTTCAAATTAAATTCTAAGTAACAGTCAAAGTGTAACAGTTGTTACTTCTTCCAAAGACTGAAGGCTTCCCCATCCATGCACAAACTGTTCTTGCTCAGTGTGTGCTACCTGAAAGCTTATTATTTAGTGACTGAAATGTACATTTCATGCAAAGATTACCATCTTTCACATTCAGTTATTGATCCAATGACAATGAGTCAATGTTGCATTACTTTCAACACTGCATAGCTCCATGTGTATATACATATATTTATTTTTTTACATGAATGTGCACACATGCCAGTGACAGCTCTGAAAAAAGGAATCAGTTATTTGAAAATTGTGCAAGAATCATCTTAATGACATAAGTGTACTAGGGCTACAGATTTTGGTTCTGGGCCCAAACGGTGCTCATACCCTAAAGCCTGTTTTCACACAAGTTCAGCTAGAGCTGAGAGCTCATTTCCCATAGGCTCAACTGCCCAATGCTCCTGTATATCAACTCAGGGCCTTTTACTTCTGGGTGTTTTTATTAATTCTTTGGTATTCTTCAGTACAGACATTCCTCTCCTCTTTCCTCTAAAGGCACTTTCATATTAATATACTCTTGCCAATCCTAAACCCTGGTACTACATATGATTCATATCAACACCACCATATATAAATGATGGTCCTGAAGAGAGGTGAAGTCCTTTCTTTGCAAACTTACTGGGACTTAGATTAATCTAAAACTCACAGTTGAAATACAGTGATTTCCCCTAAGCCACTCACTATGTTAATCCAAATAGTACCTCGTAGTAGTGCATTAGAGTAGCGTGACTAAGATCTGCAACACAATTTAATCTCTTCTTGCGATGCAGATATGTGCTTAACAGATACACCTATTTTAGTAACTTAAATATGACAGATGGCTGAGATTTACTGGTATCACAGTCAGGCAAAAGAGTTGCATCACTGTCACTACTTAATAATTTCTTCTTTATACATAGATATACCATCAACAAGAAAAACTCCTAAGTCATATTCAAGTCCCACAGACTGAAAAATAAAATTGTTACATGTTGCTGCTCTAAGAAACTTTGGGTTTAAGCAGTAGTCAACTACAATAACCCTCATTCTTATACAAGTTCTGGCTTGGGTGGGTTGTGGAGTTTAGTTTTTTGGTTGGCTGGTTTGTTCTGTTTTTTAGTTAAACAAACTTGTAACCAGCCTCCTTTTTTTTAACCAGGAGTTTTTCACAATCTGCTGACCAAAAGTTGATTATACAGATACATTTTGACAAGTCCTTTAAAGCCAAAAAACCTATTTGCCATTCTGTTTTGAAAAACAGATCAAAGTTAGGAGACTAAATGGTAACTCTGCAGCAGCAGGAAACAGCCTGAAAAAATAAAACAATTCTTTCAGCCTTCCAAAGAACAGTCAGAACTGAATTAGATGCATCACACCAGATTCAGCCCAGTAGCATAGCAAAGCTTCAAGTTTTTAGTAGAAAAGGGAGGGTTACTTTTAAGTATTTCACCGCTTTCCTCAGCAGAAAGAGGTATTAGAAGAGGACGCTACACCTTCAAAACACAATGGAAAATAGAAGCATACCTTGCAAAGAAACCATGCACATTTATACATACACTCACTCTTGCAAGTAAAAACATTGAAAATTCAGACATTCTTCTCTGTCCAATAGGATGAGTGGAACAGAAAGCGAAAAACAAGCAAAAATATTCCAAGACCTCCATAGAATTTTTTCTATACCACAATCATTAAATTGCTATTTTTGGCAGAAACACACAGCACCTTTTAAAAAGGGCAGCAGCGGTTAAGCCTTAAACTGCAGTGATTTCAAGCAGCAGGTTGTTCCAATAAGGTGAAGGAGTGTATTTCATCCAGTTCAATTACTCAAATAGCAGCAGCATGGGTTCCTCTAGCACCAGCACTTTGCTTTCACATGTTCCTTCTACTACAAGTTGTTGAAGTATCTCTATGCTACTAAAAGGAACTCCTTGTGAAATATGAAATCTCATGTTATAGTAAGTTGTCATATAAGTAATTTAACAATGTGGAAAAAAAAAATTCTTTGGGCTGAGCTACTCTGCAGACCATCTGTTTAGAGTATATAGAATAGAGTCTGTAGTCTTTCCAGGATGATTATGTCCTACTTGTGTAAATCTTTATCAGTGAGAAAAGTCTTTTAAGTTTCTGAGTACTCTTAGATCTTACGCTAAAGCGAAACCCATTTTTTCTTCTAAGAGTCATCCACTATTTGCTCTCTAAGAAGACTGCTTAGAAGTGAGGCACAGAAATGGAAAAACAAAAAAGGTTTATATATATCAATCTGCTTTCCCAGTAAACTGGAAGAACGTGTTCAAGTTGACCAGGCATTTGAAGACTTTTGTGAGGCTGAAACCTACTTCCAAAATGTCTAGTGTGGTTGTCCACTCATTTTTTAATGTCATCATCACTTCTGGCACTATTTTCTGGTTTCTCTCAGATAACCTAGAATGGCTCTGTGCATCCCCTCGGACAGAAAACAAGTAAGGGAATCTGGCTCAGTGAGGAAGTTAAAGCTGTAATGAAAGAATATCCCATTCATCCCCAATATCACAAACTTCTTGGTAAGGCATGAAACATTTTAATTTGTAGTTGCCTCTGCTAGAATGAAAAGCTTTGTTAACAATTTAGTTCTGTCTAGCTCAAAATTCTTACTTTACTTAAACATCTTCAAAGTAGTTCCAGATTATATCTTGTTACTGATATAGGAATTATGGTTAGGTGTCAGTTAAAAGCATCCATGCTGCCTTGATTTTAGAGATCATTTTCATTTAGAGAAATGTCCACTTTTGCTGGTAAGGACTGCTGTTTGGGTTTGGTAGGAGGTTTTTGTTTGTTTGGGGGTTTTGTTTTGGTTTTGTTTGTTGGGGTTTTTTTTCTGTTCCACATTACATCCAAATAGCAAAAGCTTCAATCTACCACTCTGACTTCTTAAAAGAATACCTCAAACCCAAACCAATGAGCATTTTCCTTTATTTGCCAAACTAAGGACACCAACTTGCAACTGTCTGAAATATACACTTCACTCAAAAAAACAGCTTTCACATGTACAGTGAAATAGAGTCCCAGTTGTAGACTGTGTTGCACAGTTTACATTTCACCATGGTGTTATGGAGAACTTGTTAGAATCTCTATATACACATTTTTTAAACACTCTTCCCTTTAACTCCATTTGAAGCCTGGTAGTGAAATACTGTAAGCCTTCCCACAGTTTTCACAAATGAAGGTAGACACTGGAACCTGTGACAGGATTCCAGTCCAACCATATTTCCAGGACACAACTCTTCTTAGCAGACAGCTGCAATCACTTCACATTAAACACCTAAACAACTTTTCCAGAAGGAAATAGGCTTTCTTTATCCACGCCAGCATAAAACCAGTCTTTTCACAGCTACTCCAAAGCTACTTTGAGATACTATCACGCATGACAGTTCCTCAGGCTAAAGCTGGAAAATCCTCAGGATCATCAGGATTTGGAGCAACAAGCTGTACCTATAAAGTAAGAAAAAAAGCTTTATAAAAATGTATTTATATATAAAAATTTCAAAAGCATCTGACAGCTATGTGTATGTATTTTACCTTTAAAAAGG
This sequence comes from Campylorhamphus procurvoides, assembly GCA_013396655.1. NCBI lineage: Eukaryota > Metazoa > Chordata > Aves > Passeriformes > Dendrocolaptidae > Campylorhamphus > Campylorhamphus procurvoides. The sequence goes on from WBMV01003918.1 coordinate 45,410, forward strand.
TTCACTCTTCTACTCAAGTTCGATGCTACTGCTACTAAATTCTACTTCTACTCAAGTTATATCCATCACTATCACAGAAATGCTAAACATTTATCTCAGAAGTTATGACTATAATTTCTTCAGTGTGAACGTATTTATAATGCTGATCTACAGCCTGGAGAGGACTGGAAGATCACAAGCTCTGCAGCACTGAATGAAGAAAAAGAGTAAAGCAATCTCAAGCAAAATACTGTATGTCTTTAGAAGCAGCATTACTCTATTTTACATTCTAAAACTATTGCACATATTGGATTCTAGTATTAAACTCTGTGCTCTGTTACCATAAAGAGCTTTTTTATTCAGATGAAACAAATATGTCAACATTTCCACATTATTCTGAAAGTTCCCAGCATTAAACCATTGCAGTCACAGTAAACCAAAACCTGTTAGTATGAGCAATAAGGATGTCATTTTCCAGTGTGCAAATGCTTTTTTTTTTTTAAGATAAAGTGGAAGGATTTTTTAATGGCTATATTGAATTCATGTATCATTCTGTAGGATCACAGATTTTCTGGTCTCACTCTTAGTAATCAAAGTATTATTACTGTACTATACTGAAATTTTTCCAGGAGATACAAGCCTTTAGTCATTTTAATTACTTTTCAATTTATGTCAAAACTCATTGCAGAAACAAATCTTCACTGCATTCTTTCCTCTAGTTGCCATCACAGCACCTAGTAATCAGACCTTCTGAAATATATGTGTTAACAGTTGTGAGCCTGAACCAGAATTTAAAGTAACATGATATGGGCCAGGAGCTCAAAATAAGCAGGTCAACATACTACAAAAAAGGAATTAGAAACAAGACTTTTGCTGAGGAAATTGGCAATTCCACTCAGAGGGGGGCAGGACACATACACAAGCACCAACAACCAAAAAAAAAAAGCCCCAAGCAAACAACAAAAAAAAACCATAAAAACCATTACCACTTCTTGTTGAGGTCTTATCTCTTCAAATTTTCTACCACGACCACAACCACCTCGTGCTCCTCTTGGTCCATAGCCAGGGCGAGAAAGACTCCCAAAATTAATATCCAGCTGAGATGTTATGTCATTCACTGGTTTTCGAAAGACATGAGAATCATCTTCAAAGTCTTCTTTTTGCAACTAAAAAGAAGATCTGATTAAAGCCTACAGTTTCCATGTACAAGCTTCTCCCCTCCCCTGTACTTGTATTACAGACCAAACAGCAAATAAAACAAGATGACATCTGGAATAGAAGGCAGACTTTAACTTGCACAGGATTTTAACAGAGATTAGGTACTTGCAGCTTCCCAGATGCCTGGGATACTTCTTTGTTGGGTCAGGGATTCCTGGCAACAAAATCTTCTGTATAAGCTCCATAATACTGAAGTTTTTCAGAAATATCATCTATGAGGTTTTTGAAGGGACTAGAGAATCAGACTTCAGCTACTTACTCCTACAATTTTCTCCAAGTACTGACTAAAAGGCCATCCTAAAGCTATCTAATCGATGTATCTGTCTACACATCTTCAGCTATAAGATTACTGTTGTTTTAACTCTGTGTCCCCAGTACCTAGTGGATGTCAGACTACTTCCCATCGCAACTTTAACGTGCACTGTAGTAACGATAATGTTGTAGGACACCAGATCAGTTATTACAGGATCAGAACCACCCTGTGGGGGTATGTATAGATGTGTGTGTGTGCCAGGGGAGGGGACCAGGCCACCGGCCCAGTGTCTACATGGTCAGCCAAGACAGCCCCTGGAGTCTGTGGCCACATGACATGAAGGCCACATGGGGCACCTGTCAGTCAATAAAGCCTGCCTAGTACCCTGCCCACACCACAGCCCCTGGAGCCTCTGATGGGCTGTGGCACCCCTCACTTTGGCTAAAGGGCCAGTGAGTGGTCAGTGGACCCAAAGTCCCACCTGCAGGGAGTGGCCACAATAGCCAGGCTCAATAAACCACCATGCACAAGGTTTCCATTAGGCTCTGGCCTGCTCTCCTTGAAGGCATCAATGTGTGACCTTCTAAGTGGAAACTATTTTTAATCCCCTTTCTTTCTCTCTTTATTCTTTCTTCTCTTAATCTCTCTTCCCTTACTCTCATCTTTCTCTTTTGGGTAACCTAAACATCTATTTTCTGTACCTCACTTGAGTTGCATGGAGTTTGTGTTTGCTGGGTGTAACAAAAGTTCTTACTAGAGCAATACTTGTTAGTCCTGGTAATCTGTTGTAATGTTTTTGTGAAATTGCATGCTTTTTACCTGTAAAACTCTTTTGGCCAAAACATCCATTTTCACACCAAATTAAAATAAATCTCTTAGAGAAAAATGTATAATTTTTCTTCAGACGCAAATCCAAGGTACCAAAGGAGCAATGTCTTTACAAGGGTACGTGTGGATGAAATCTTTTGAAACATAAAATTAACATGTAAATACAGTAAAGCTTGGGACTTTGGGACCAGGGTGTAACAAACATATATGTTAGTTCATGCCATACAATGATGAATCACTTATTCAATGTCTAATTAAGGGGTTTGACTTGCCCATGCTACACAGTTCCTGTACCTCCTATTCTATGTTCATTTTGACAAGGTCTCTTGATACTGTGAGAACAGAAACTTTATGGGCAAAAAAAATAGAAACTTGTATGCACTCTTCACACACTTGCATATTCTCTTCAGAGTTTGCGAGAGTTATTCTCCCCACCTCTTCCACCACTTCCCTCAGGGAAGAAAGAGGGAATAATGGCAACTCTGACCAGCAAAGTCCCACTAAAAAGAATGCAGGCCATTTCAGCACTAGTGTCTGTCCCTGGAAATGCTCAATAATCTAAAGTGATTAAGGCTTAAAAAATTACAAGTTTTGGTATTAATATTGTAACCAGATAAAAGACAACGCGTGTTATTATAAATCATGTTATTCATAAATGCATCTAGACTTCAAGGATCAAAATTCCATCATGCTAGACTATATGCACACACTTTTGTGACCCCCAAAATCTGAAATCTCAGTAAGCAAGAACCTGAAAGAAGCCTGTCCTTTCACTCCAGAACTAGAAGTTCCCCCCAAAATTTCAATTTCAGTAATATAAAGGAATAAAATATAGGGGAAGGGAGCAGCATGGGTAAGCACACTATAGCAGAATAAGCTCTCCAGGTTACTTGTAATTGGGACCCTTGAACTGAAAAAAAATAAAATCAAATATTCCGAGCATGCTGTGAGCTGGGATCCAGCACAAATGAAAAATAGACTGCTTAGCACCTAGACTAGGATATGCCAAAACCTGAGTTTAATATATATATATGCAAGTGTATACTGGCAAGTAAGCTAAACAGGATTCAAAGTTAAGACAAGAAGGTTATAGTAAACCAAGCTTCTTCTAGCAGCATTCCCAGAGATCTACAGAGGTGGCAGCAGCAAGGATACAGATTTTATATTGCTAAAACTGAGCCACAGGTAGAACAACTTGATACATTATGTACTTCCATACAAAACAGATGTGATAATCTGAGAGAAAAAAAAATTGACAGCCAGTAAGTTTAAAGAAAGTTTTGCGGCACAAGTCATTACAGTAATAAAGCTTAAATAGTGTTTGTATCTGTTCAGATTATACTAAAAGTAGTAAAAAAGAATAGAGACAGTTTTGTCATCCTGGACATAAAGGACAGTTTACAGAATTCCTGAGGCAATGCTTACATCATCACTATATTTTGACTTGTGAATCACCACTGCTTTGGAAGGAACAGTGGATTCTGGCTTCCGGATGTTGAATTCAGGCTTTGGTCGATTCTGTTGCTGAAGATTTTTCCACTCATCTAATGTCATTTCTTGAACTACTTCTTCCACTGGCTCTGCTTCAGCAGCTCTAAAGGTTTATAGTTGTAAAGTAAAAACCATTAGCTTGCAACATTCCAGGATGAACAAGAACACTAATCTCTAAAGTAAGGATACTAAACAAAATATTTGGAATGTTTCTGACCAAATTATTGCCCTTAATTTCACTTACTCCCCACAGTAACTCTGAGAGTTTTGCATTAATGTAAGTTGGAGTATTGTTCAAAATCAGTCATATGAACGAATGCTATCTGCAGCGACCTGTATTAAGTGTTCATCCAGTCTTGTCATAAGTCCAAGCACTTAAGATTCTAGACAAGAACCACTCTTCCTTTTGATCTGTCATACTTTTAACCCTATAGTTTAATAATGGAACTACCCCTAGCAAATATAGCCACAGTAAAATAAGCAAATAGAGCAGTTTTAAAACATCACGGTCACACAGTTTCATTGACTTGTACTGCACAAAGATTATCAGATGGATTCATGTTTCACTGTACCTTTCAATCATCAAAAAGATAGGAAGATCACACCATGGGATTTTCTAGATTATTAATAACATTTCCTTTGTTAATTTCACAAGATGCTTCTTTGATTTTTTTTGGACAAATGTAGTAACACAAAAGGAGAAAGTATTTATCATCTTGCAAAACCAGATCAATCCTAGTCAAGCTGTAATTTGTAACAAAGTACAATAATAATTATATATTCAAGGAAAACATATGGAATACATCAGAGTCACACTGCATATTTTTGAACTGTAAAGACAGAAGGTTTTATATCTGTAAGATACATAGAGAAGACAAGATACATAAGACAAAACTAAAGATTCTTCTCCTATCATCAGTGCTCAACTACTCTTCTGCCACTTTTCTGATGCTGACCATGACTGGCTTGCCCTGCATCAGCAGCTATTAGAGCACTTTTAATAATACTTACAGAAAGCTATTCTCTACTAAGAAGCACCACATACAGGAGCATGAATTACTTCACCATAACTCTCTGCTGCATGGACAAGTCAAATACCATAAACTACAGGAAAACCCACACTGGTTACTCCCAGACACATAAGAAATCACTTCTCCCTTCTTGCACACAAAACTGCTATAGCAATAGCAGTTGAAGCAGCTGATGTAAGTATTCCCCTTACACTGATTTTTCTGGAAAACCCTTTCACTAGATCCCATCTGGTGGGAGAACTATGGATTTGGTATTCCTCACTCAGTTGCAGTTCCAAGCCTTCTTCAACCAAATCCTGATGATTTTCACAATGTAAGTATATAGTTTATTGGATATAAGTTAGAAATTTTTATCATGGAAAGGGGCAGAGTCAAATGATGAGTGAACTGTGCATTTTGTTTTTAAAGTTATACAAGCATCCCATCAGAATACACATATTTGTTAGGAGTGTTCTGTACACTGCAGAAGTAGCCTATGTAGGAACAGACCTGGTTCCTCTTCCTACTTGATCTTGCAGCAAACTATTCTATTTCTTGCCAGTCAAAATTAGACAGTACTTTTGAGGCACCCAGGCTATGACTATTAGAAGCAGAACTGAATAATAAGGCAACCCTTAATTTTAATTCCAGGGTGAACACTGTTTTAAATTCACTTCACAAAAGAATACACAAGTCCTGTCTTATATGCCTCCCACTCTGACATGGCTTTGTGCCCTGTTATTTTGAAAATTCCAGCTTTATCAACCAGAAGTTAAAGGTTAAAAGACTCATAAAACAGTCTGCAAATATTTCAATTTTTTGTCCTCAAAAGTAAGAGGCCAAATAATTTTTGATCAATTATCTGAAGCTTCAGATTTAGGAGCTGGTGTTGGAAAAACAAGATTAGTGATAAACACCCAGAGGAATTAAAAAAGAGAAAGTAAACTAATAAAATGGTCTCTATTAAATTGGTCTAATTTCTTAATTTCTAGTGACAAAGTCACTAGCTCAGAAGGGAATCAATAAATTCCATATCTGAATTTTAGGAAGCCTTTTTCCCTCCTCTCCCATTAAGTTTTCAACACATTAGAGAGACAGTGTTTCAGTCCTTGGTGAGAGTTAAGGAAAGATACAAAACTGGTTGCAAAAAGTAGCTATCAATCTTTCAATTTGCAAAAGAAATCTAAGTATTTGAGTAGGGGTTTAAGGCCAGGTCTGTGCAGTTATCCATATGTAATACACAACAGATTTACTGCATTTTCCGTGGCACAAAGATTACACAGGAGAAAGGCAATAGTGCAAGTATTCAAGAATACTGAAGGACTGACTAGTGGTACGAGATGCTAAAGTGACGCAGTGATTTGAAAACCAACCAGCCAAAACAAGCACCAGGAATCCCAAGGACAACTAGAAATACATACTCTCAGGCAAAAGTATCAGCCATCCAAACACAGAAAGAACCACTAGCAAGACAGATGCTCTGGGGGAGGAACCTCAACTCTCCACACTGTGCAGGAGCATTGCAGTCAATTATCTGTTCCTTCTGCAACAACATACTATGATAAGGAGCAACATCAACAGTTTTGTCTAAAGCAGATGTCCTGTTGGTAGGGCACAAAAACATCTCAACTGAATAATGTCTTCAGTGTGGGAACGGGTAGGAAGTCCAGAACAGCACTGCAAGACAAAAGGCTAAAACACATGATGTACACAGGAAGCCTTTTAAGATGTCGTGCGGAAACACACATAACACTAAGCTAGAAAAGAGTTTTGCATATCTATGACATTAAGGCAAAACACTCAGGATTAAAAAACACTATCACAACAACTTCTATTTTTTAAGTATTGGAAAGACTATCAAGGGACATTGAAATCTCTCAGCAGAAGGCATTACAATCAACTAGATAGGTATGAGAAGTGTCAGTAATGGTTGGTCATGGCTTGGGTCACAAAGACCCCTTTCAGGTTTAAATTGCTATGATCATAAGGTAACATGAGGACATTTCACTACACAGCAACTTGACCTCTCAAAAAGCAAACAAAGGTACTGCTTTGAAAAGTGCACATCTGTCAAAAACAACCATTTGCCTGTTTTAAAGGAAATACTCATGGATTTACAGTGCAAATATTTGTATTTTCAACTGCAAAGTATGGTTTGATTTTACTCCAAAGGATGGCTTTAACTGCTAGGTTATTAGCAGCACAAATTTGGTTTAGGATGTCAAGACCCCCATGGGAAAACATCTCCCATTAGTAAGGCACAGCAACCAAAACCTGCTTATCACATTTTGGACAGAGACTCAATTGCAGCAGGTTATTTTGGGCACCAAACCTGCATGGAAGTGCACTCTGTGCATTACTTTCTACCTTCTAAATCTACTCATTTTTAGTAACTGCTTGGTGTGCATTTTAATTAATCAAATTAGTAAGCTCTCTGGCACACAAACAATCATGCTTACTGCCAGACAACTAAGTACAGCCTCTGGACATGAGCAAACTGAGTTCACAGTAAAAGTCCTACCAAATGTCTAAAGAAGAGCCTTCACTAACCGTTCCTTACTGCTTCAAAGTTTTCAATGGATGACCGCACTGCTCTAGCTATGCCTTGATTACTGTGCATGCAATAAACAAAATACCTTTTTACCAGAAAAAAATGCAAGTGGAAAGGAATGGCATTCAGCTCAGCTATTCAGCTATTACTTTCATATAATTAAAAATAATCATAGCAAGTCTCTCCCAGATCAGTTTTTGTATTATTCAGCTATGCAAAGCAAATGCTTAGCCAGTTTCTATCAAGAAGTCAATGATAAGAAACTTTCCCACTAAACAGCATTTACAGAACCATTACCACTAGCTATAGCAAAATTCAATGTTAAACCTGGTAAGATCAAATAACGACTGTACAAGTTTACCATAGAAGAAAAACACTGAACTAAATACTTACAAATTTCTGGCCTGATTTGTGAATAGCTTTCTGTCACCATTAAACAAAAAACCTCTAATAAATAAAATAAATAGCTAAAAAAGCTTGAAGATAAATTTTCCAGCTTCCTATTAAACGACCAGAATGATACATGGTTCCACCAAAAAGGAAGACCACCATGTATAAAAAAATGGAAAAAACCCGCACAGAATAAATACTAACTCTGCAAATACCTTTAGGAATAGAAACTGATTAGACTGTTGTAATGTGCTGTACTGAATAAAAAGTCCATTAATTTGAATTAGTCAACATAAGTGTGTTACACTGTTCAGACTGTGTAGACAAGTTCAACAGAAAGCAGCTGTGAGGAAAGCTTACAGTGCTGTACTATCCTTGTGTTTTTTAGAGTGTTGTTAGGTTTTGCTTTTGCAGTAAAACAAACCCCAACTATTAGCACGCAGTTTGGGATGATATAAATATACATATTGTTGATACACTCAAGTATATGTGAGGATATGGGAAAAAACCAATTTGATTTATATTACAGAAGTTTTAAAGAAACTCTTGCCCTGCAAAACATTTTAAGTGGAAGCTCAGAAATGGCAACACACAGTCCTAGAGGCAAGACCCCAAAAATGAGAGAAACCTATAGAACCTATTTTCAGAGTTTCACTGAAATTAGCCAGTACCACATCAGAAAGGTACACAGCATCTTCATGCAGACAGGTTATTCCATATTTCCAAGATTACATTTTTAACTTTTTAATTTTAAATGGACTCAGTTATAACGGAAAAGAGAATGAGAGAAGAAACAAACCCAAGTATTCTATCTCTTGGTCAATAAAAGCACACAACTGCAAGAAAACAGTAGAAAAGCAATTGTTTCCTTGCAGTCACTGCCTTTTAGAGTTCAAAATGAGAAAGATCCTAGCAGTAGCTAGCATCACAAGTAAACACAAAACCTTACATAATACCGAGGCTGTAGCAAAAACAGAAAGTAGCCTAACTCATGTTATCTGCTAGAAGACTGCGGCTCTGGAGAGCAGGGGTAATCTAAGCATATAAGACTTTTAAATACATCCTGAAACCTAAACTCAGCTTTTACTTTTAAGTATTAAAAGAACAACAGCAGCAAAAAAAAAATAAAAAATTCTACCTTGTTAAGATGTATGCTATATAACCATCCTTAAAGACCTAGACACTATTCACACAATGTCTCCTATTTTAAAACACAGAGGGTCACTAAGCTGGCACCCCCCGAAAGGTAAGTGCAATGAGAGATACCTAATTCATGTTTTGTATACAGATGTGCATGCCTTCAGGACAATACTCACTGCACTGAAAAGAGTGGGCAGTGCAGAATTTTCTGCTTGTAGTTTACTTGTTTTTTTGAATCTTACTGATTTCAGTGAACTAAATAACAAAGCCTTTTTAAAAAACATGAGCAGGGTAAAATCTCCAGAAAGGCTCACAGTCTGACCAAATACTTAATGATCTCTAAGAAAGGTAAAAGAATTAAAGATAACTGCCAGATTCTGACAGAGGCCTTTTCCAATACATACACTTCTCATGCCTTAAGCTCTACTAGGAAGTGACATCTGGACATATCTACAAAGAGCTTGAATGCATTTAGAAACAAATACAAGTCTGAAAAAAATTAATGTACCAGCAGTTGACAAAATAAATTAAAAAAACTGAATAACTTCTCATATTTGGCTAATACAGTGCATTGTTGACAACATACCTGCACTACCCATCTGATTTAAGTTCATATAGAAATAGTTTTTTGGAAATTCAGTCACAGGTCACCCAATTTCAAAAACAGATTTCCCCACCTGTACACATCTCTAGCTATATATTAAAAGCTACCTTAATATTAGAAGAATCAAAGCTATATCAACAGAACTTCTTAGGTTAAACAACATGAATGTACAAAACAGGTTTTGTAGTCTAGTTAGCTTTACAATTAAGAAATGAACGTACATCACTGGAGCTACATTCATTAGGCAAAAAAGACTTCACAGCAATAAAAGAGGTTAATGTACTGCACTGGCCATCTTTCACTTGTTAAGGGATACCTACCACATGCAATTTAATATTCTTTAAGTCTCTTATTTGCGGACACGATTGTCCCGTTACTTTTTCTTAAGCCAGTGTTTATCTGCTGTGAAGCAAATTCTTTCTAGACACTGACCAGAACGAAAGCCAGAAGAAAAGGGGCAGATTTCTCTCTCAAATTCCCTAGTTGTAAGGCTCGCTGTATTTTCAGAAAGTTTTTCTAAGTCCTGCATGGCCTTTCATTAATAGATGACAACTGCAGGATATTAGTGATTATTACTTAGAGTATACCTTAGTGTATTTTAAATGTGTTTGTACAAGTGCACAAGCACCTTGAATACCTGTTCTTAGAGAACTTCAAAAAGGACAGCAGTTTTTACAAATTAGCCAAGTTAAAAAGGTAAAAGATAATATGTAGTTCCTTCTTAAATTATCATCACCAAATCTTAGGAAGATAAGCATCATGGTGCAATTAAATGCAGCCTCCAGCCACCCTAAATCAAGCTTTAGTCAGGATTAGGGATGCATTTTCTATGCTCACAAATACAGACAAATCTTTTCTATTTTTAAATATGTGCACTAGCAAAACTTCACAGTTCACATTTCAAGTGTGCCTCCCAATACAAGTACATCAGTAAGAGTCAATTGTTTTCTCTGCATTTAGAAAGAAAATATTTCAGTCAGACTGTACTTGCTCAGAGGCTCTCCTTCAGATGTTCCTGGCTGTTCAGCAGTTTCTGCAGTCTCTTCCACAGGTGCAGCCCGTTCCGTCCCACTAAAATAGTAAACAAAAAAACCCCACCACAAAGTCTTCATGAGTCACATTGGAAAAAGATATACCTTGCAGATCTATACGTCACTTTTTTCCAGAATTTCTTGGGAAGGAGAAAAAAAATATAGAAAAACGCTTTGATCATAAGCTGAAAGACCTCCTAAGTGACTGGTTCAGCAACTAACAAAATGAGGAGTATTAGGAAGATATAAGTTCTATGTTTTTTAGAAAAAAAAATGTGAAAAGCATATATGAAGACAAAATAATTCAATCATGAATACAAATACCAGTACTTGATTTTGTATAACACTGATGTTTCAGTTTGCCTTTTTGCTTCTTTTCAACAATTAAAGTTCATATTTTCTATAAAATAGACATTAATTCACTGTTAAATGAGAGCAGTAACTTACTTTCATTCCACTGCTAACTCTATGTATTTAACACCTTTTAGCTTTGATGCATGATTAGCATAACCAGGGCACAGACATGCTTTTAGAATTGTTCAGACGGCTTCAATTTAATGTAGTTTCTACCATATACAAGAAAAAATTGATACATCATAAGTTCTGATGCTACTGAACGAGAAAATCCAAAACAAAATGAAAGACCAAAACAAACAACTAAACCAAACAAACAAAAAAACAAACAAAAAACCCAACCCAAACCAAACAAACAAAAAAACCCCAAAAAACCAAACCAAACAAACAAAAAAAAGGCAAAAAACCCCACCACACACCAAAAAAGGAATTAAAAAATACAAGAAAACTTACATTTCTTTTAATTTCATGAAGTTCACAAAACCTTCCCTGACATCCTACAGAAGATAGTTTTGTGCTTTTGGTCACCTAGTTTTATACTATCTGTTGAGAACTATGTTAACCTAGCTGATCCTTTCAAAAACCAGAGTACCTAACAATCTACTTTTAGTATCAAACACTATAGAAGAGAGAGAAATTGGTAGAACCTTTCAGAAGAACTCAGAATATCATGCTCCCAAAATTATTATACATCAAGGCCATATTTTTCAAACTTTTAGCAAAATTGCCTGAGTCCACAAACTACGTTTTAAAGCTTAGATCTTATTTTATAATAAAACTTTATTTTTAAACCAGTTTTGTGAATGAATGCATACATGACCAAAGAAATTTCCTAGAAGGTCAAAGCGCTGCCTTTTTTCTCTCCTTTATCAGTCTTCAATTAGCGTTCTAGACGTATATGAGAACAGAAACTACTGGAAAGACAAAGGACATAAGCCAGCATTTTCAGTGACCTCTTACAAATCTGAACAGAAATCAGTGCCACTAAGAGAAATATAGAAGTGAATATAAAATTCCTCCCTCCCTTTTTTTAATGTAACTGACCATTAATCATAGTATACTACAGATTTCCTGGGCACTTTAAAATGTATTTCAGTGGCACAGTTACCTAAATATTACCTCCAGAACCATACTGAATTGTATTACACTTTTGCAATTTAGGAATAATCTATTAAACTCAAGAAAAAGAGACTGGACTTTAAGCCCATCTACAGAGTCTGAATCTTTTCATCAGCATTTTGGAGCAATGCCACTAAATACCAGAGTCCCACTTATTTGACTATTGATTAAAGTCTTAACATATTTCCTTTAACAGACAACTTGTCCCCATTTGTAAGATTTTGGCAGTCTTAAGTGAACAAACATCATCATGCCTTTACTACAATTTAAACTCTCCATCATGAAGGAGACAAGTTCAAAAAACTGCAAAACTATCTTAACCACAATAATAATAGAGCAATGTTTATATAGCTCAAAATGGACAAAAAACTGATGAACAGAAAATGATTTAAGGTAGGCCACATTTAATTACGATCTATGGTGGGCACACATATATGATGTACATCATATCAACTTTAACTGCTCTGCAGTTGCAAGATTCACCACTACCCTTTTTTTAATTCCTCTAGAAAGGAAAACAATTCTGTGACTTTAAAAGTTTTTTACCACTAGGACCTCAAACTAAAATCAGTATTGACTTTTTGTCAGCCAACTTGGATAGAAAAGGAGGGAACAGAACACCTAAGAGACCCTAGTGCAGTACTGAGAGTTATCTACTTGAATACCAAGTAAGAAACACCACACAGAACACTTACATTTTATAATTCCCACTTTGTCTTTCAAATTCACGTTTTCCTCTTTGGTCAAAGCCATCAGAATTTCTACTTATTCCACCACCTCTTCCTCTACCTCGCATTCCACTTCTTCCTCGACCACGACCTCTTATTGGTCTTTCACAGTCTAATCTCTCCACTGGTCTACAAAGGTAACTAGTCAGATTTTTGTTCCTACAGAAGAGTTAACAAGGAGAAAAAAAAAAAAAGATCATAGGGTGGTATTGGTGTGGCTGTGGGACACATCAGTATGTAACAGCTACTGCACAATTTTTAGAGGGCATCTTTATACAGCATACAGGACAGTTTTTTTAGTTTTATCATTAAAATGGACATAAACTGAAATCAGGAGGAATTATAACAAACAGGAACAGAAAGATCAGTTCTTTATTGATAACACTGAAAACATCAGAGAAGTTAAAGAAAACTTTATAAAACTATCAAATATTCAGTACCTTTATCAGGCAATAACATCACTGTCTAAACCGAGATTTATACTTGACGGATAAAAATTTCAGGCAATTTGTCAAATACCAACTCTTGTGATGTAAAGGAAGAACAGCCACACCCTGAAGCATTAAAAGTTTAGGTGGAATTTCCTAGTACTTATGAAGAAAGTAAAACTGATATGCATTCATTGTTCAAGGAGTAATGTGACAAAGGCCTATTTTCAGTTTAAACAGTAAAAAAATCATTCAACTTGGAACCTCATCACATGTTCTGCAAAACTTGGTATGTGAGCTCAGAAATTAATACTACAAATATGTTGCAGACTAGGATTTATATTTTCAAGCCTTTGCACTTTTCAGTTTGGCATTATATTTCTAACGTTTAAGAGAACCGCTCCAAATCAACCTGCAAGGAATCTGGAACTATGGCTCTGACAGGCATTAACTAAGTCTCGCCACAGATCTACACACCTTACTTCTCTCTGTATGATACATACTTTTCCACTGGGACTTCCACTTTTCTTTGTGTTCCATCAGGATGGTGTTCCCTGAAAGACGGTGTCCATTCAGTCTCTGCTCCTCTGTTACTGAATCCTTGCTGTTCTCCCCGTCGAGGTGCTCGCTTCTGCCCTACACACACAGATTACCAACAGTTCAACAGCAACTAAATTGCACTTACCAAAACACAAACTGAAATGAGTTCATTACACCTTAGTTTTCAGATTTACCTTCTCCAATCTCAAGTCCACCAAAACGTTAAAAGCCCTTTTAGTTAATGTTGCCAGACACTGTTTGAAAGACACTTACTTTCTCTTCTGTATTGATGAATCTGCAAAAGTACTACAGGTTTTGACACAGGTCAGACATTTCCAAAAAGATAGGCTCAGGAAAAAAAAAAAAATCTCACTTTGCTCACATAAAGTCACAGAAAAGGAAAACAAAAACTGCTTCACATTCTTTCAAAGATCTTGATAGTGTGTACAGGATGAGGCGGAAAAGCTTCAGTGGAAAAGACCAATTGCAAGATGGCTGTGGGAGCAATGAATGCAGGCAAGAGGAGGACCCTTAAAGACAGGTGTTGATCATAAAACAACACACCTGCCAGAGGAGCTCAATTTTGAAGCCTGAGACTCCACCTCTACTCTGAGCTCATGGCTGTGGTACCTAATAACCAGAGCAGAGCCACCCCCTTGTATTATGGTTCTGTAGAGGAAAGGACCACTCACCAACACTACAGGTCATTGAGTTTAGGTGGCAGAAACCTAAGTAGAAAGGCTTCAACACCACCAATTCTAAAATGTCAGCATATTTCAAGACAAGATTTTTAGGGTTTGGTACAGCCATTGTTCAGGTTAAGTAGGATCTGGTTGGGAAAGGTGAGTGGAGAGAAATAGTGTATTATAAGAGAAAATAAACTGAGGTTTTCCACTCAACCTGTATACCTCCAGCAGAAGATTTAAAGTTTGCTGTGTGCTTCCTTCCCCAGAAGTCAATCAGTCAAGGAACTATAGAAAGATTGCTGTCAAACCAACAAAACTGAGCGACTGTTTCCATGACAAGAACCTGTGCAGTGCTGAGCAAATTACTGAACTCAGGTTAGTGGACAAGGGAGAGGCCTGGCTACTGTGCCTCTGTTGCTAGCCCATATACAGAGAAAAGCCTGTTCTATGCCACAATATCAAGATGTAAATTTGCATAGCTTGATAGAAATGACAATATAAGAAGATCTCTGTCAAAAACTTAGGTGGCAAGCATGAAGTCTAAATCATCTTTCAGAAGAAAACTTCAAATAACTATCCACTCAGTGAATAAGGAAAAGAGCGATAAATAAAGCTTTTTGTTATGCAGTACAGATAGTTGCATTTGTACACAGAAGATAGTTTTATTTGTGCTGCAGAAGTAACCCCAGCTTTGGATCTCTTTAAACTACAAGCCACTTGACATAATATATTCCAGTAATTCTCTCTTCTCAAAGTTTGGAATTGCTCAATCCTTAGAGCAGCAAGCATATTTACATTCCCCAAATTACAATGTTATCTCTGGATAAAAGACAACTTTTGAAATTGGTTTTTGAGTAAGCTTTTCAAACCAGGACATTAACATAAAGCAGAATTAAAAATACAGATTTGTACATGCTCTTGGGAAACATAACTGCCCTACACACATCTCAGCTACAATTATACAAGTGTTATTTCCAAATCAGAATCTTGCTGTGGAAAAAATGACAACTCATTTCTGACCTAATTTGTAGTTATTTTGTTTAGGTCTGAATACTTGCCTGCAATAGAAGACTGCATTTTTATGTATTTTTGATCCTGCCACTGACCATCAAAAGCATCAATTATGTTAAAAAGATTAATTTGGCAGGAATATAGTAGTCAGAGACCACCTCCCTAATGTACTTAGTATTAACCTCAATTTCACCTTCAGATTCAAAGAGCCACTTAGAACCCATAAAGCAATGCCAAAATATAAAAAAGTGCAAAAGCAATTTTAAAGAGATAGTCTCTGGTTCTGTTATCCAGTAACATTTAGAAGCACTTCAAAACAAATCTTCTTGCCAGATGTGTCAGTGTATTACAGATCATTAGCACTGAGCATTCTGGACAAAGCTGTCAGTTCTACTCCAGTTTCAGTGTAAAGCTATTTCACTTTGATTCTAACAGGTGGCTATAATTACTGCAGATGAATATTTTAAACACTAGAAAGATTATTTGTGGCACTTATTACCTGCATAAAAAACATTTTAACTGGTTTGATAGACATGTAGCAGTGGATTAAAACAGTATGCAGCATGCATACCTCTCTAATAAGACAAGCCACCCGCTGGGCAGAAGTTTGTGTGACCTGCTTGTGAATCAGTTCCAATGCAGCACGACTTTCAGCTCTGCATATGTAAGTGCAACCAAACTGGAACTTGGCAGTAGTGACAGAATAAGCTGTACAATTTTAATCCTCTGCCATATGTATATCCCAATGCAGACTCAATTTATAGAGCTGAAGAGCTGTTTACCCTTTGAGGACAAAAGAAAACAAACAAAACTGAAAAAAAACCCAAGCAAACAAACAAAAATCCAGAGACAAAGCATAAGCAATCTTGTATAGTATTGCCATAATAGTGTTCACTTAAAAAGAGTGGCTTACACTTCAAATGTTTATTAACTACCTCTGCAAGTACACCCCGATTTTCTCTGCTTGTTTGCATATACAGACTGGTATGCAGGTTTACTTCAAAATCCCACAAACACACACACACAAAAAAAAGAGCTCTGGAGTTCTGCAGATCATCTACTTGAGGTCTTACAAATATCATGCTGAAAACTGAAGTTCACTCTTTCCTAACTACCTAGTTTAGCCTCTCTTTAAAGTGGTTTTTCTGTGTCTTAGTTATATTTCTAGTCTGTTTTGGCTATGTTGCCTATCACTGTACTTTCTAAACAAGGAATCAGAAAAGAAATGTGATGCTTAAACTGTTTCAACAGACACAGGTTTTTTTGCCCTTTTTTTTTTTTAATTCCAGAAGAAGCAGCTGAACTATTGTTACAGGGGAGAACACCTACTAAACACACATACTGAAATTACCAGGTACTAAAACTAGAAATTGCTAAAGAAAAAAGCCCAATTTTACAAGCCATTGTTAAAACTGAAGCATACAGACCTAATATACTTAAGTAGTTTTCATTTTCCCCACAATAATACTTTACTATCAGTATTAGTTTTGCTCACACTGCAGAACTCAGACAAGAAGACTTTCTACAGGAATGTTTTAAACAAGCATGTACCACAGAACTGGAAAAGCAGAAATTGTATTGCTAAGACCTGCATTGCTTGGTTTCCCAGGCACTGGATATCTACGTATTAACAGATGGATTTAAAACAACACAGCAAAATCTAGATGTCTTTCCAGTGTTGTCTAGCTCTCAGCAAGTTTCTCTATCCATATCATCTGTCCTCAAATGAGTGGCTCTTTTGCTGAGGAAGAGGTATTTTTCTAGGTGTTGTGGCTCTTCACAGGAGCCTACTGAAAAAGTGTGCTCTCATCTTTTTTCAAATGCTTAGTTTTAAGAGAAAAGTATTTTGCGTATAAAACCTTGACTTTAGACAAACACTACAAGGAGCCCAGCTTGCAAATGCTATCAGTGACTACAAGCTAAAGCCAAATCCTTGTTGTTTCCCCCATTCCTTTACTTAAGGAGCATAGCAAGTGAAGGTGGCAGTCCATATGCAATTCACAGGCTGAGGGACTTCTGCAATCAGTAAATGGGAATAAGGGTGTTTGGGGAAGGTTCTTATTGGTAGAACACGCCCCATTACGTCTATTAGGAAGAGAACTCTTAGAGACCCTAGGCGTGAAATTACATTCATTGCCTGAATGGGTATACATAATAATTATGGGAAAGAGTGCGATCACCAGAAATTTATTGAAGGAGCCAAAAATTCCAGAAATTATAAAAATTGTACACACAAAACTGTGGAGTAAAATCAACACTGATGTAGAACTGCTAGTTTTGACTTAATCCATAAATAAAATAAAAAAATAAAAAACCAGCAAACAAACAAAAAGAAAGCCTCTCTCGAGCTCTAAAACAGTATCCTTCTTCCTGGGAAGACGAAAAGAGCATTCAAAACCAGATAAACAGGTACCTGGCAAAAGGAATTTTGAAAGCAGGTGCATCACTATATAATACTACTGTGCTACTCATAAAAAAATGGATTAGATGACGAAGTACCAAAATACCACTCTGCAAAATTTTCAGGCAATTAAGCAACTTCCAAGTTTCAGCTGTGTCATCAGGAAGTAAAATAATTAGCATTAATAGTAACAATATTACAAAGATTAATAGACCCAAAATAGGTCCAGGCTATGGTAGAAATACCTTGACCAGCAACAAAGAAAACAATTCTGAGGAATATTTTAGGTACAGTAGAATACTGAAGAACCTGAATACCAGGGCTAGGGGACTTAAGTAAAGCACTGAAAGAAGTTACCGAGAGAGGAGGGGGAGTCTCCCCATTGGAATCCAGAGAAAGAAAAGACTTTCCAAGCTAAAGAAGGAATATTGCTTCTGGGTCACCAACAACTGTGTGTACCATATGAAGTGAAGCTGATTCTTAAATATGCTACACAATCATTGTCCCCTCAAAACAAACATTGTTCTGAATTTAAAATCATAATTCACTTCCTATTACTTTGAAAAGATGTTTTGAATTCAGCAATTTTACTGTTTGCTCCTTTCAACAGTGAGCCATACCATAATTGTTATGAGGTGTTTCTCTCCAGCCAGCTATGGGAAGATCTGCATAATCAACCTCTAGAGACCTTAGATCTAATGCTGTTCACCAAAGGATCTTCATACTACATAAACAAAAAACAACACATGGGCTATGCAGTGGTGAGAAACTTAGAGGTACTTGAAACAGAACCTCTACAACCTGTAGTGACTGCCCAAGAGGCCAAATTAATTGAATTAGCAGGAGGAGCCTGGTGGGAGCATGACCAGCAAGTAAATATTTTTACTGATTCTAAATATGCTTTCGAGTGTTTCAGGGAATAGGTATGCTATGGAAAGAATAACAGTCCCTTACTTCAGTGGAAAATAAGATTTCTAATGGATCTGAAACACAGACATTGTTGGTAGCCATTAGGACTTCAAGGGAAATGGAAATTCCTGCAGAACACTTTCCGGCTCACACAAAAGTCCCAACAGAATGCAAAAAAACAAAAAACAAAAACCAACCAAACAAAACCAACAAAACAAACCAAACAAAAAAATAACAAAAACAACAACAACAAAAGACAACACCAAAAAACAACCAAAACCAACTTACTCAAACTTGTAGTCAGATAGGTTTATAATGGCCTAAAGTTTAGGAATAGTACTTTGGGATATTATGCAATGTTGGGAAATATCCCTTGCCAGCATCTAGGTTTGTCATCAACAAGACTAGTGTTTGGCAAACAATTATACCCAGGCCAGCCTCTTGGATGGAGATGAACAGTTGGCCCAGCATGTGTTATATGTGTGTATATATATATATATATATATACATGCAAAGAAGGCTTGAGAAAAAAGTAAGCATGCTTAATGGTACATGAAATTCAGGTACATGATACACAACTGGGAGCTGAAATATTAATTAAGGTATTTTCACAAGAATCCAAAGTAGAATCTAAGGGGGAATGGTTATGTACTGTCCTACTGTGTACTTGTTTTGCTGTTAAAGCTTTAGGATATTATGCCTGGTTGCTTGTAATAACCCTGTATGTGAGATTATGGGGAGTTGTCAAATGCCTTGAAAGACTTCCTGAGTTCTTTTTGACATAACAGCAGGAAAGCTTAATAAAAACAAAGGGAGAACAGTTGTAAATTAAGTTTAGTTAATTCTTTTAATTTGACTCTCTTGTCAAAGTAGTTTTCTTAGCATAAGTAGCTAAAGTTGCTCAAGCTTTAGGCCTCAAGCTGCAAACTTTTGCCTTGAAATGCTGAACGAGTTTTGTACTATTGTTTAGTTACAATGAAGGGAGACTTTGAGGCCAGTGCAAACTAAAAGATTAAGAAGCCATGACTATCAGCAAAAGCTGCAACCCATCCACATAAAAACAGAGAAAGAATGCGACAAGGAACAAGAAGTCTCCAAAACAAAAAGCACCACTGGAGTAAGAGGTGCATACAAGGTACATGAAGTGTATGAGGATCAGGTGCATAGGTTGCAAGAGTATAAAATCGCAGAGATTTCTTTGTTCTGGGTCCCTCTTGGGAAGTATCTAGCTTGAGTTGCCCCTATTACGGAACCATTCAATTATTAATTTTTTTTCCCCCTCAGAAATTGGAAGTCAGACTCAGCTGTGGGAAATGCAGGGTGAAGAAATTTCTTTAACAACTTAATCTTCCTTTACAACAACTGGAAATAGTAAATGGTTGTTCATGCTCTCAGGGACTTATTTTGCTATATTTCAGACTGTGGTAGATTTAAGACTCGACAAATGATCTTGCTTTTTCCCCTTTGAATGTGTGTGTCCATGTGATTTTAATGCCAAACTTCAATTAACTTTGTGAACTAAAGCATAGCTAATTACATGATTTGCAGAATAACAGACTATCCCCTCCACCCAAAAAAAAAAGAAAAAAAATGGCTTCAGCTATTGCATGTAACACACCAAAGAAAGATGTGTGAAGTTAGACTCTATTCTGTAGTATTCTGTTTTAATGTGTGCCAGTACTTACTAAACTACAGAATTGCCTACTTCAGTTTTCCTCTAGAAAATCCTTATGATACTGTAGCTGAATGTTACCAGAATAGACTATTTAAAAAAAAAGAAAATTTCAGTCAGTGTAAGATAAAATTCCCCAGAAACTTTCCATGTCATATTAACTTAAAACCATAGCTAAAAACTCAAACACATGGTATTCAGGGGATATATATATATAAAATGGTACCGAAGTCATCAAGTGTACATGAAAGAAGAAAACCTTTTAGTGATATTAGCAACAAAGGTCTAGAGATTTCAAAAGAACAGAGCTTACTACTGCATGATCAACAAATTTAATTTGCCTGGACTGGTAAAGAATGCAAGCACTGCAACTAAGCCTTTTGAATGAAGATCTGGTAAAGGCAGTTTGGTTACTGTGGTAAGAATGAATTGAGTTAACATTAAGTGGTGAAATTATAAGAGCTACAATACCTACAACAAGTCTTTACCCAGTTCCTCAGCTAGTACAATTTAAAAAAAAAATAAATCATAAAACAACAGCCATTAAAAGAGAAAAATTACATCATTAAGGTAAAAACAGTAGATTTTGGTAGGCTATGAAACAGGAATCCAGTTTTTCCTTAAAAAAAGAAAGATTAAAAAATTGTCTCCTTACAGCTGTGACAATTCATATGAAATACTTGGATTCTAAAAGTCAAAGTATTGCATCATCTGGCAGATAATGTTCTCTAAGTCCTCTAAAGAAGTTTGCCTCAAATTGAAAATATCTTCAGAAATTTAGTAAAAACTTATCTGAAAAAGGCAGTGAAGAACTATACAAACAAAATGTCAACTTACAGAACTTTCTGAGTTAACCTTCCATTTTATCTTTAAAACATAACACCACAGCAAAATATTTCTGACTACTGTAAAACTGTCTGTATTGCAAGATAGAAGACTAGGTTTGCTTTGAGTCTTTCTAAAAGTAAAGACCCTTTTGTTCTGATTTAATATGCTCAAGAAATAACACTAATAAAACAAAAATCATGCAACTTTTAACATGACTTTTTGTAACTGAAACAAGCAAACACTCTAGTAGTTAGACAAAACAGCCTGGAGGGGCTCCAAAGGAGGGTTATGAAGATGATCAGACTGGAGAGCATCCAAAAGATGGCTCTAATGATGATCAAATGGCTGAAGAGTCTGTCTTAAGAGAAAAGACTGAAGGAGCTAAGTCTCTTCTCCCTAGAGAAGGTTTGGTGGAAGCCACATCGCAGTATCCCAGTGCTTGAAAGGCTACAAAGAGGATGAAAGCTCTCTCTTCACAAGGAGCCACATGGAGATAAGAGGCAACAGTGGGAACAAGTTCCACGAGATTTCATCTCTGTTAGAAATTTCTTTCTGCTATCATTCA
This sequence comes from Campylorhamphus procurvoides, assembly GCA_013396655.1. Classification (NCBI taxonomy): domain Eukaryota; kingdom Metazoa; phylum Chordata; class Aves; order Passeriformes; family Dendrocolaptidae; genus Campylorhamphus; species Campylorhamphus procurvoides. The sequence continues at coordinate 67,146 of WBMV01003918.1, forward strand.
CCAGAACAATCTCCTCAGGGTTAACATGGAGTCCCTGTTACAGGAGGCTTTCAAGATGCAACTGGACAGGGTAGCAGATGATCTTTTCAAGGCTTCTTTTCCCAGGAAAGGTTAGACCAGACAATCCTTCAAGGTCCCTTCCAACTTGGGTCTTTCTACCCTGTTTTGTGATGTGGTGATTCCATGAACACTACTACAATACATAGCACTTTTTTTCATTTCAACTATAATATCACAAGAATCTGATGCAATTGTTAAGGTGAGTCTAGATGTTATTTTATGGTGTTTAACTCTTAATCAGTGAAATTAAATTAGAGGTGGTTATGCCCAAAATCAGAAGGAAAAAAAATCAAATACTAAGAAAGTCTGGAAACAAAATCTTTATCTAATGTTTGATGTTTTTCTTTTTTTTTTTAATAAAAGTTAGTAATTTTAATCAACATTAGTTATTTCTCCAAACAGAGGTGTACTCTTCTAGCAGTGCGTCCATCATGAGAAATTTTATGCTAAACTGAACAGGTTCAAGGATGTTCCCAAGAGGTTACTCATTCCCAACCATTAAGCTGATAGTCCCCTGAATCTTTTACAGAATCCAGAAGTTTTCCTGATTGAACCCTATGCAACATATTAACTTTGTATAGCCAAACAAAAGGTGAGCTCTGACTTCCAAAAATCCTAAAGATTTTTTCCCTCAAGACACCATTCACTTTATACGTGAGCTGCACCATCATTATGTATTTGCCCTAAATCGAAGGGTGATCTCTGCCCTTAAGAGCAGATGTGAACTGTACACAGTCAAGACAAAGTCTTGACTATCTATCCTGCTGTAGCACCCTGAGCACTATACGGACTTACAGTCCTTATTTCTTAACAAGCCCAAGGCAATCATACAGCACACACAAAATCCTGCTTTGTTTAAAAAAGAAAGTGCATTTTTTCAGAAATAACTTTCTTAAAATAGATGTTAATTCTCTTTCACTAAGGATACTGTAGCCAGCAGTCATATTTTAAATCAACAGGAAACTGAAACAAGGTGCACATGCCTGATGTCTCTGTATGAGAAGATGGGTTGCAGAGAATAGATGAAGGTGTCACTCTTACCACAGACTTAAGATACCTATAGACATGGAGGAGGTAAAGAACAGTCTTCACTGGCATGCTCCTAGTAGTTTAATGATAAGCACCAGTTCTTGTTCAAGAACATTTTCATCAAAATTTGAGACTCTGCTCTTCACTGAACAGATTATTACACCTTCTGTTGATAACCACAACAAAGAATATTTTAAATAAAATAAGCTGTTATTAATGTGAATATTGGTCTTGCAGGCAGGGATCTCTGACAAAGTCACATAACTACACAGGAACCTCAAAAAGATAAGTTTCATATAACTGTCCAAAGGGAGAGTCTCTGCTCCACATGGTCAAATAATTGCTTTTGGGAACAGCATAAGGCAGTCTAAGCAATCAAACCGGCAGCACTGGCAACAACTTGACAGAGCAACAACCCCAAATCAAAGGCCTTTTTCTAGCACAATAAAACACACAGTTCAATTACTATGAACTTAAAAGGAGCCTTTGCTACATACTACAGGAAGAAAATATCTTAATAATAGATCATGTGTTACGGTTCATTGTTTGCTGTGGGAGAACAGGACTTTACAACTCCGGCGGTTGACAGCAGTCTTCTGTGCAGAGATTCACAGTATTTGGAAACAATCAGCCAGATACTTTAGATACTCTATCCAGCAACCTGAAGCTCAATACCCGTTAAGTAGCAGCAATCAGACTCACAGAGACACCTCCAAATGCAAGGAGGTATAGCACAGCAAAGCCTTCAGCTGCAAACAGGACTGTCCCAGACTTCTTGGTACAAAAGCCGACCAACACCCTACTTCGCCAAGCAACATTATACATCACAACCCAGCAGGTGACACACAACCCCGAGCAGTACTGAACACTGTGATGAAGAATTCCAGGAAATACGATTTTATTCAAAGGCTAGTACATCAATGCAAGCTTAAGGTAAAATAACCACAGATCTCTGGAGACATCCAAATGACAGAAAATTCACAAGTACCGAGGAAACAAACCTGGAAGAGCCAAACACTGAAGGATAATGGCCAGGGAGATGAAAGACGTGCACAAGGCTACTGAACCAGCTACAGCTACACCTGCTCCAGGTAGTGAAGGAGTTAATGTTTTCGCACGTGTCTTCAGCTGTTGCTGAAGTTTTCATTTGCACCTCCAAAGGCAGGTGAGCTGGGAGCGCTCTGCAAACACCGCACCCGTGCGCACGGACACCCAGCTAAGGCTCGGCCGCCTTCTCCCCGGGCAGCCCCGCTCCGGGCAGGGTTCGCTCCCACTGCTGTGCCCGCGCCGCCCGCGGCTGCCGGCGCAGGGACAGCGCAGAGTCCCTGCCCGGCCCCGCTGCGGGCACCGCTCCGGGCACGGCTCCGGCCCCGCTGCGGGCACC
>WBMV01003921.1:0-18426 GCA_013396655.1 Campylorhamphus procurvoides
TGCATCTGCCCAGCCGGTGCTCCTAGGAGGTGATCAGCCAAACCAAGTAGAGAAACAATGCTCCCAGGATATTTTTTCCAAGCATAAATCCATATTTTTTCCAGCATCCCATCCTGGAGCTGCCCCATCCAAGCACTGCCCCATCCTGGCAGCGTGGGTTTTTACTTTTGGAAAGTGCCCAGTCCAGCCGGTGGGGTGAGCGTGGAGAAGACATTTAATTACACAGCACCGGGTGTTTTCCCGGTTGCAGAACCCCAGCTGCGTGTTCTCCACCTGTGCCGGGTGCCATTAGTCCTGTTTGACTACTAATTGCTGATTAATAACATCACTTCGTTATGCAAATGTGTTATCAGCGTCTGCAGATCGATTCTTTTCGTGCCTCTGCGTTTGCGAAGCTCAGCGGGAGTTTGGGGGCTTGGTTTGGGGTTTTTTGGGGGGTTTTTACTTTTGCTATGAGTTGGAAAAGTGGGTGTTTAGGGGTGCAAAAGGATCGTTCTCACGAGTCACAAACCCAGGGAATGGTTGGCACGGGAATTCCCATGGAAGGGGCACGACGGCTGCAAGGCAGGACAGAGCCCACTGGTGCCCAGCTGATGAAAGGCCACTGGGACACGTCTGTCTGCCCATGCTGGAGGCTGAGATGTGCCAGGCTGGCCTCTCAGTGTGCCAGTGTGGGCAGCACTGCTGTTCCTGCTCCAGGGTGCCAGGGGAGAGCAGGGAATGGCATTAAAAACATCCTCAGACACCAGGAGCAGCAGCTGAGTGCAGCCACAGCAGCATCCAGCCAGCTCAGCTCTGCTCATGGTAACAGGGGAGAAGACACTGCAAACAGCTCCAGGTGAGAAGGTTGGATGGTGAGGAGGGAGCTGGGATTTTCCACAGGCAGGAAACCCTTTTATCTGCTCCTGGCAGTGTCTGGTTCCTGGGGGATGGCTGTGCCCTCACCCCGAGGCTCCCACTGCTTGTGCTGGTGCATCCACAGCCCCCATTCCCCAGGCTGGGATGTGTCAGTGGGGTTTGGCTTCTCCTGAGCATCTCATTCCTTCAACCATCTGCAGGGGGCTGGGGAAAAGCTGGACCAGCAGTCCAGGGTCAACCCGTGGTCTTGCAGATGCTTCAGAAATTCTGCATGGGGGTGGTTTGGGGAAGGGAAGAAAACCCAGCATCATTTATTTTGTTTTCTGTTTTCAGGGGCTTGTTTGGAGCAATCCTTTCCCCTCCATAACCCAATCCCAGCAGGACCAGCTCCCCTTGGGATTGTAAGTAAAAGCCATGGTGATGGCAACCCCTCCTTTATCCATCAGGATACAAAGCTGAGGTGCTTTTTTCATAGCACAGGCTGCTTATCCTCCAAGCTGTGCTCCCACACTGCCATTCCCTTTAATTTTGGGGGGGGCAGATCCTTCATAACAGCCCTGATAACGCTGTTGGCTGCCCAGCAAGTCTGGCCCTGGGTTTAAAGAGGCATCTTTAGGAAAGATAAGCAAGACAAAGGAATTAAACACGCCAAAATAAAAGGAGAGACTCTCAGAGTGCAGTGGGAACACCTGCCCTTCTGCCTCCCTGACTCCAGGACTGGTTTTGCAATCAGATCTCCTGGAGGATGAACTTGCACAAAGAACATGGAAAACCAGCAAAGGGCCCATTTTTCCCCCAGTCTGGACAATTCCCAGCAAGAGTTTTGCAAACCTGGAGACCAGGAAAATATAAGTCACTTGTGCAATGGGCTGTGTGATGCTGTCAAGTGCTCAGGGAGATCTTACACAGAGGGGAAAGTGATTTGGGAAGGAAATAAAGGTACTTTTTCCCTGCCTCTTCCCAGATGTTTCGCCTTACACTGAACAGACCCCGCTCAGGGGAACACCTCAATAAACACTTTCCTTCCCAGGCTACACATGAACTTCTTAAAAAAAAAATAATCTCTGTTCCTTTGATGAATCATTTGCATTCGAGGTAATTAAACTTTAATCAGCAAAGGCAAAGAAAATGAGATTTTTTTTTTCTCCAGCAGAGATGAGATAGAGATGGGCCTGATTCCTATCAGACCCAACATGCCCCATTAACACTGCCCAGCTCCTGCAGGTCTCTCCATCCCTCTGGTGGGAAACAAGATGAGGAGGAACAAAGGGAGCAGGGAAACAGCAGGATAATTCATGTGTTTTCCAAGTGAAATGGCACTGCTTAGTTCGTGGGGATAAAGACCTCCTTGTTCCCGTCTGCTTTTTTGATGCCTCACTTGCCACCCTCGGTGCTGGAAAAATCCTCCCCACCCAGGCGGGGGTGCCGAGGGCAGGAACCTGCTCATTACCTGGGCTGGATGAGCCAGAGAGACAGTGACAATGTGGGCAGGACGCTGTTCCCTTTCCCTTTTTACCCCCTCCACCTCTCCATGCCCATCCCTAGCCTTGTTCCCATCTCTAGTCCCATTGTCATCCCTACCCCCATCCCCATTCCTATTTCCTTCCCCATCTCTCTCTCTTTCCCCATGACTATCCCCATCCCTGTCCCTGTTCCCATCCCTGTCCTAATTCCTGTCCCCATCCTTAACCTTGTTCCTATTCTTATTCTTTTCCCCATCCCCTTCTCCTTCCCCACGACTATCCCCATCTCTGTCCCCGTTCCCACTCCCATCCCAATCTCTGTCATTGTTCCCGTCCCCATTCCCATTCTCATTCCTATCCCCATCCTTACCCTTGTTCCAATACCCATTCCCATTCTCATTCCTATCCCCCTCCCTATCTTTGTTCCCATCCCCATTCCCATTCTCATTCCTATCCCCATCCTCATCCTTGTTCCAATCCCCATTCCCTTTCTCATTCCTATCCCCTTCCTTATCCTTGTTCCAATCCCCATTCCCATTCCTACTCCCTTCCCCATCTCCATCTTTTTCCCCATCCATGTCCCTGTTCCCATTCCCATCCCCATCCCTATACTCTTTCTTATGCTTGTTCCCTTCCTCATTCCCCTCCCCTTCTCCATGCTCATACCCATCTCTATCCTTCTTTCCATCCCTATTCCCATCCCCATCTCTACCCCCATCCCCATCCCTTTTCCTATTCCCATCCCCATCCTTATCCCTATCCCTTTCCACATCCCCATTCCTGTGTCCATCCCCATCCCAGTGGGGGCCAGAGCTCCATCAGCCAGAGTGATCACAGGTTTTTTAACAAGCCCTGATTTTGATCACGATTTTAGATAAATCCCAGGTTTTCAGCTAAATCCCAGGATTTATTAGGGTTTTCTCAGCCACTTCCCCAGGAATAAAACCTCTGGAAAGCAGGGAACAGTGGGTGATCCTGATCTAGTGGGTGTCCCTGATCTAGTGGGTGACAGCCCTGCCCACAGCAGGGGGTTAGAACGAGATGATCTTTAATTTCCCTTCCCACCCAAACCATTCTGGAATCCTGTGAGTCTGTGAAGAGCACGGAAATGGAGTGAAACCAGCCCTGGGGACAAGCTGTTTGCAAACCACTGAGCATTCCTTCTCTTCCCTGCAATCCTGAGCACACTTCCCTGTCTGCTCATAACTCATTGGGATGTCAAAATAACAGCCTGCACCCTTCCTGTGTCTCGGTGCACACCAGCTCCTCTGCCAGAAAATAATGGCCAGAAAAACAACTCCAAACCTGACGGTTTTTGGGGTTCTCCGAAGGGCCAAAAGTGGATCTTTGGTGGGAAAAGGATGGAAGAGACCTCAGGATCTTCTGCTGGGAGCAGGGTGGGTCCCCCTGCCACCCACTGCATGGACAGGGGACCAAGAATGGATGTCCCAGGGCCTCCCTGCAGGAAGCCAAGCCCCAGGGTGGTGCTTTTGGGAGGGGGATGATGTGAATCCTTATGGGATGGAGGTCCCCAAAGTTTGCTTTGCTGGCGAGACGGGGGAGAGGGCTCCCTGCACAGGGAGGGAAAGCGAGGAGGAGGAGGAAATGAAAACTAATTAACTAATAAATATGCTGGGTTGGCTCAGGGCAGCAGGAGAGCAATCCAGAGGGCTGACTCACTCTGAGTCAGACTGCGAGGAGTGGGATGAAATCTGGCGCATCTCCTGCCTCGGCCACACTGCCAGGACACGGGGACCGATCCCAAACCTGCCAGGGCCAAGGATCCCACAGGGACCTTCTTCACGTGGCATCACTTTGTTTGCAGGAGGGAAATGGCTTTCTGGAGGGAAACCAAGCCAGGTTTGCTGGCTGGGGGAAGCAGCTGGAACGGAGTCAGACCTTTGGGATGCATTTCCCTGTCTCCCTATTTTCACCTTAAAATCAGGCAAATGCAGGGCGGGTGGGAACACAGCCAAACCCACCGTGAATGTGGGAGGAGCCCACGTTATCACCAGTGCTGGGATGCCAAACACCAACCCCAAAGCCAACAAACATGTCCAAAGCCAGAACGATGAGCAAAGGGATCATGGAATTCCAAAATTATTTGGGTTGGAAGAGACCTTAAAGCTTATCCAGTCCCACCCCCTGCCATAGGCAGGGACACCTCCCACCAGCCCAGGGTGCTCCAAGCCCCGTCCAACCTGGCCTTGGACACTCCCAGGGATCCAGGGGCAGCCACAGCTTCTCTGGGCACCCTGTGCCAGGGCCTGCCCACCCTCCCAGCCACCAATTCCTTCCCAATATCCCATCCAACCCTGCCCTCTGGCGCTGGGAAGCCATTCCCTGTGTCCTGTCCCTCCATGCCTTGTCCCCAGTCCCTCTCCAGCTCTCCTGGAGCCCCTTTAGGCCCTGCAAGGGGCTCTCAGGTGTCCCTGGAGCCTCCTCTTCTCCAGGTGAGCCCCCCCAGCTCTCCCAATGTGTCTCCAGAGCAGAGGGGCTCCAGCCCTCTGATCATCTCTGTGGCCTCTTCTGGACCTGTTCCAGCAGCTCCACATCCTTCTGATGTTGGTGCCACAGGGCTGGAGGCAGCTCTGCAGGTGGGGTCTCACCTGAGCAAGGCAGAGCCCCCCACCTGCCCTGCTGCCCACGGTGGGACAGAGCCCAGCACAAGGCTGGTTTCTGCACACATTGCCCACTCATGCTGAGCTTCTCACCAACCCACACCCTCAAACCTTCTCCTCAGAGCTGTCCCAGCCCATTCTCCACCCAGCCCTCACTGGGATGGCTCTGGAGGGAAGGATGGAACCCGAGCAGGGTGCTGTGCCGGTGCCTCCGGCTCTCTGCCCGGCGTGTCGGCGCACGCAGGTGGGGAGGTGCTGCCTTGCCTCTGCTTCTCCTCGTTCCTGCCCGATGACTGGGCCAGATTGCTTCACCCCACAAGCTCCAGCTGCCCCTTGGCACCCACTCCCTGCTCCCCTGGGTGATGCCCAGGGGCACGGGCACGGCAAGGGATGCCAAGGTTTGGGTGCGTGGCGAGGAGTGGGGCACAGGGTCAGATGTGGTCAAGAGCATGAGGTGGTGTCACCTCGCTGTACCCCGGTCTCCAAGAGGCTGTGAGGAGTTTTTTTGGAGGAGGTTTTGCTCCTCCAGAAGGGACAAACCTCCCATCTTGCCTCCCCAACCACGCTCAGCACCCCTTTGGGTTCAGAGAGGAGTCCTACTCCCTGCACAAGCACGAAGGAGAAGGGGGAGAAAAAACCTTCTGCAGTCGAGTTGGTTTTTTCCCACCCCCGGAGGCTTTTGCACAGACTTACTTTCTTTTTTTTTTTTTCTCATTCTATTTATTCTCACTCTCTTTTTTTCCTGTTTTTAAAATATTTTCAACTTATACATTACTGAAGACTTTCGCCTCCTGACAAAACCCGGGCTCCCGGCCAGCACATATTTCTGATTATTCATCCATTATTAAATGAAATCAAAGCTAGGGGTTAAGGCAAAAAGAAACCAACACGGGAGCGTTTGAGTCCTACAGAGGCTGTTCACAGCTGGGATGGGAGTTCCTTGGGTGGCAAAAAGATCTCCCCGAGGAAAATCCACCCAAAATACTTGCCCTGCTCATCAAACTAAACTCTTGGATGGCCAAGGATTCTACAGCCTGGATAAAGGTGATTCCCTCCTTGCTGTGCCAGGGGTGCCAGGATCCCCGAGTGGGATGGGATGCTGCTGGATATTCCCCCTCCCTGCCAGTGGGTTCCTCGGGGAGCTCCTGCAACCCCTGGCCAGAGACAGCTCGACTGGATCAGCCGGTCCTCTCCAAACCGGAGCGAGAGGAAAACCTGATGGGGAGGGAGGGGCACAGCAATTACAGCCTTTGGCTTTAATAACCCTCGCTGCTTCCCCGAGTCCCTATTTACATCCTCGGCACCCAAGTAGTAATTAAAGTCTCTCTGCTCAGGTCTAAACAACAGCAGACCCTCCTGTTATTAAAAGCAGAGGGAAAGCTCAGAATAAACCTGATTTTTACGGTTTTAGAGCCTCAAAATTATTTCTTGGCTGATCAATGGGGACAGCAGATTTTAGGGCCACACATCCATGATCTCTTAGGGCATTGATAGGGATGGAAAACTGCATGGAAAACTGCTCCATGCCACTGGTCCCTTCTCCAGCTATTTTTTGGTCGTTTCCACCACCCATGAGGCAGTAAATGGGTCTTGGGGTCTGCAGGCACTGGATAACAGGCCAAGCCATGGCCATGCTGGAGATGCTCCACAGCAGCTCGTGCCTTACTGGAGCAGCTCAGGCCCTCCTGCTTTAAAGAAGCTATCCAAAAAAGAGGGAGAAAATTAATTATTCACCGAGACGGCTAATTAAGCTGATTTGCTCTGTGAGGGCATGGAAGGAAATGAGCCGGAGGAGCTCTTAATTGTTTCAAAAGAACCATTCTGCAAACGCTCCTCCCAAGCTGCTCTGCCCGCCGAGAGGGTTGGGTACCAGGTGCTGTTGCATCCAGAGGGGGCCCATGGAGTCCCACAGTGGTTTGGGTTGGAAGGGAACTTTAAGATCATGTTGTTCCTGGGATGAGATGACCAATGAAGGGGCACATTCGACCAGCTCAGGTTGCTCCAAGCCATGTCCAACCCGGCCTTGGACACTTCCAGGGATCCAGGGGCAGCCACAGCTTCTCTGCCCAACCTGTGCCAGGGCCTGCCCACCCTCCCAGCCACCAATTCCTTCCCAATATCCCATCTAACCCTGCCCTCTGGCACTGGGAAGCCATTCCCTGTGTCCTGTCCCTCCATGCCTTGTCCCCAGTCCCTCTCCAGCTCTCCTGGAGCCCCTTCAGGCACTGCAAGGGGCTCTCAGATGTCCCTGGAGCCTTCTCTTCTCCAGGTGAGCCCCCCCAGCTCTCCCAGCCTGGCTCCATGGCAGGTGCTCCAGCACTCCGAGCACCTTCACGGCCTCCTTTGGAATTGCTCCAACAGTTTGCCAGTGTCAGTGACCAATCTCCACTTTACAGATGATTTTAAATAAGGAAAGATCACCAATGAGCCATAAAGTGCTCCTGAAGCCCCATCCCCAAACCGTGTGACCCAATGCATCCAGCATGACACTGCTGCCTCCTCAGGGAGGCTCCATGGGTGAAACCAGTCCAGAAGAAACAGCACCTCCATCATGCAGACTATTTCTAGATGGCCCAAGAGCTCAAGGAAATCCTCATCCTGCCCCAGCTCCAGCACCATGAGCAGCCACGAGTGGGTCAGGTCTGCACAGTGGGCGTCCCTTGTTGCCCCTGGATCACCGTGGGGTGCTCCATCCTCTTCCCTGCCTCAGCACCACATCCAGAAGAGCCCCTTGCCCAGGGAAAGAGTCCTCATGGGGCAGCTGGGAGGATCCCACATCACCACCAGGATTTCAAGAGGGGTAGAAACCACAATGGGATGACCAGCAAGGCCCCCAGTCTGATAACACCTATGGCCAGCAGAGATCCTGAGCATCAGCTCTCCATGCCACCGTGGTTTGGACAATCCAGAGAGGATCCCAGACAAAAACACCCAAGGAACAACTGCCATATGGAACACCCAAAGGCTCCAGGCAGCTTAATAGTGCAGCAATCCCAGCCCATTCCAGGTTGTGGCAACAGGAGCTGCTGGGATGCAGTGGTGGGAGCGGAGGTGCCCCCAGGACCTCCACCCAACCTCCCACAGCAAGGAGTGGTCCCCCTGCCCACGCCCAGCCTTGCCCTCCCACTCCAACCACCATTTCATTTTGGTGCCCCTCTACTGGGACCTTCCCTTCTCGTCCTGTAGGGGTTGGTGAAGAAAACGCTCCCGATCTCCCATGGCGGAGAACAAAAGGAGTTGTCCTAAACCAAATGGAATCATCTCTGAGACACCTCGATGACAACAGTTCTCCCGCAGAAATCCATCCAGCACAATCATGGTGGGATCCATCCAGAACATCCCCTCCACCCCATCCCTTCCCCCTCTGGCAGCTGCCAGGATGGGAGAAATCTGGGGCTCGGCGCCGGCAGCTGGCGGAGATCACAGAAACAAACCCAAGGAATAAAGGAGTAGATCCAACCAAACGGCATCGCACCAGGAATTCGGGGTTTTCCCGAGACCGTACCATCCCTCACAAGAATTCCCAGGCATCTCCACCACTCCTGGCACAGCTCTGGTGCCAAAATGCCGTGATAAAGGAAAACACGGCCGCGAGGAGCGCAGCCGCCAACACTTGGCCAAGCTCGTCCTCACCAGAAGAAGGCAAAGCTTTCTGACACCATGGTTTTCCTGAGATCCTCTGCTGGGTTTCCAGCAGCTGGAAGCCCTTACAGCTGTTCACCAGCCACAGGTAACACAGGCACTTCTCAGGCAGAGCCACAGCCCCACGTCTCAGAGAGGAACCAGCTAAGATGGCTCCACCAGCCCCAGGTCACCATCTGCCCCACCTTCCCTTCCCCTTCCATGACCCAACGCCATGAAAACAGGCCCTCGTTTTCCTACCTGGTACTGGGAACATCTATGAGTCAGGTTCCTCCAGCAGCTCCATGGCGAGCTCGGGGGTATCTCAGCAGAGCTGGAAGATAAAGCCACCAAAGGAAAGCTCAGTGTCCTTGCAAAGGTGGGATGCTTCAGGGCAGGCTCCTCCAGCCCATCCCATGGGAGCCAGTGGGACCGTGGGGCTCTCCACGTCCTCCTGGGCTGGTGAGGCACCAGGATCCCTGGGAATTGTGCTCTGCTTGGAAGGACCTGCCCTTTTTGACTGCTGTCCAAGCCCAAAGCGCATGTTCTTACCTGCTCAGTGGAAGGCAAGGGAAGGCTGGACCACCTTTCCAAGAAACTCATGGGTCTCAACAGCGTTTGGATCTCGCCCTGCTCCTCCTGCTCTTCTCCCAGACGTTGTTTAGGATAAAAAGGGGCTGCAAAGTTGTGGAGAAAAGGTGGAGAGAAGAGGTCGGTGGAGCTGCCGCCGGTGTCTCCACAGCTCTGCCGGTTGGATGAGAGCAGAGCTGTGATCAACAGGGATATTGATGTCAAGCTGGGACTTGTCTCCTCGGCGAGGAAAGGGAACAGCAGAGATTACTAAGCAATGCAGGAATGTGGTTTGTTTAATATGAGCCATCAACACAGAAGAGTAAAATAATGACAGATGTGTAATCACATTTCCTGAGTCTAAAACCATGAGATAGAGAATTTAAACACCACTTTTCCCAAGATCAAGAAGAGGAGCCGTTTGGCTGAGAACTCATTTGGTTACTAATTTCCTCGGCATTAAATCAGCTCTTTCCCTGATCTCTTGACGTGCTTTGCCCAAGCGCTCCAAGGACAGGGCTGGTCCCTGGATCCCTTTGATGTGAGGGTAAGCAGAGGGAGAAGATGCTTTGGAAACATGGATGCACCAACTGACCGAGCTGGCCTGGATCAGAGGCTCCTCGACGTTGCTTAATTGCTTCATTTTAATGAAAGATGACGAGATAAATTTCAGGTGGATCTTTATCAGGGGAGCAGCGAGTGGTGGGAGACAGAAATCCAGACCTGGGCAGGCTGGGGGGAAATGGAGCCCTCTTTGTGGAGATCCAGAGCTCCTGCGAGGCTGGTCTGCAGAAGGCACGTGGCTGAGGGACACCAGAAGCCCACCAAGGTTGGGGGATGAAAGGGCTGCTCAGCTTCTGGCTGTGGCCTTTTCCCAAAGGTCACAGGTGTAGGACCTGGAAGGGAACAATTCCATGCCCTCACCACTGCAGATGGTGGGGAAGGGCTGGGAGGGAACTGTGTCATTTACTTGTGTTTTGTTTGTCTCTTGAGATCAAAAGGGGGAAAAACACCGAGTAGGGAAGGTGCTCCTGGCACGGGACAAAGATGTACAGGGACTCTGCTCTGCCTCCTTGGGATTTGGGAAACATGTTTCCTCTCCTATAAGGACAGACTGAGAGAGTTTGGGGTGTTCACCTGGAGAAGAGAAGGCTCCAGGGACACCTNTGTGCTTTTTGCCACTGGCCAAGTTATCAACCCTTCCTCTTCTCCTCCCTGTCCCTGCAGGACCTGTGGCCCTACATCACTTCACTCCTGTGCATCCATGGAATTTCTCAGGTGGCTTCAGACAGCTGCAGCAACAGTCTTGCAGTGGAAGATCCCCCAGTGTATCACATCCTCCTACCCCAGCACTGCAGGGAAGGGCAGGACAGACCCTGGGAGCCTGGAGAATAAGGAAAATTTATTCATTTATTTTGTATTTTCCTTCGTGTCCCTGTGCTGGACCTCACACAGAGATGTGGGTCTCTGCTGACCACACATCTGATGTCCTTACAGTGTCCCTGTATTTCCAGGTAATGGAACAAAGTTGTTCCCCCTCTGGAGGTTCTTAACGAGCAGTGTCCCTGTATCCATGACCATGTCCATGCCTTTCTTCCTGACTTTATTAGAGCCCACAAAGCTGTTTCCTCCTGCCATGGGAAAGGCACTTCCTTCCCCTAAATGGACTTTAATAAGCCTGCCAGGAGCTATTCTGGTGACACCCATGCCCCAGTTAGGCCATGGTTTCACCCCAAATTGTGCAGAACCCAGGCTGGTGGGGACCTTGTTGAGCCTGGGGAATTGGAGGGCAGATGTCCAGCACTGGGGTGGTCATTGTGCAGAACCCAGGCTGGTGGAGACCTTGTTCAGGTTGGGGAATTAGAGGACAGATGTCCAGCACTGGGGTGGTCATTGTGCAGAACCCAGGCTGGTGGGGACCTTGTTCAGCCTGGGGAATTGGGGGACAGATGTCCAGCACTGGGGTGGTAACGCTGGTCATTGCATAAAATCATAAAACCATGGAATCACAGAACGGTTTGGGTTGGAAGGGACCTTAAAGCCCATCCAGTGCCACCCCACGCCATGGGCAGGGACACCTTCTACCAGCCCAGGTTGCTCCAAGCTCCATCCAACCTGGCCTGGAACACTTAACGTGTCCTCGATGCAAAGGGATAACTTGGAATACAGGGAGAACAGCCCCGCAGTGGATGTGGAAGCGCCCATGGATCACCCATGGGAGGCAGAGCCTGCCAACCCTGCCTGTGCCAAGCAGCTCGCCCCGTGCCCGGGGCACAGACGGTTCCTGGGAGCGCCTCAACCCCGTGGCTTCCGTTCAGGGCTGCAATTTCCTCGTCACTCACTTTGTCAGGAGTCACCCAGGGTGGGATGCAGAGCGGGCTGAGTCACACCCTCCCAGCTGGCCCTCTCTGCACAGGCAGTCTAGACGGCGGCTGATGTGGAGACATCTCCTCTGCGAGATACCTGCGCCAGGTCCCCACATCAAAGGGCCCCTGAGCTACTAAAGTGAGGTTGTAATTAGGCCACCCCGCGGCGAGAGGGAGAGAGTTTCTCCCAGGGCTGGCTGATCTCCCTCCACGGCTCCATCAGTCAGGGTGGTGGCCTCTGCCACCATCCCAGGAGGTTTTGGTGGCCACAGCAAGGTCTCCTGTCCCATAGATTGTGGGGATTATATCTGCTCTGTGCTGACCCTGGTCTAGAAATCCAAAACCTTTTGCAACTCAACCATGCTCTGTTGTGGCTTCTTATCTCTCTTGTGCACAAGGAGAGGAGCCCAGTGCAAGGACCAGCGTGTCAGGAGCTCCTTAAACCCCTTCTCCTGCCCAGGAACAGACAGGCAGAAGGAAGCTGAAGCCCTGGAGATCCTCGTAGACCCCACCACAGCCTTCCAGCGACTCGCTCCATAGGTGAGCAAGCGTTGCAATGCAGCAGGATGGAATTTTCACTTCGGGGAAAGCCCAGGAAAGCAGACATTTAATGAACCAGAGGAACCAGCTCTGTGTCACTCCCTGCTGGGAAGAGCGTCAGAGTCTCATCCGTAGCTGTGCTAAAGGCTCCGAGGAACCCAATGCTTTGCAGGGGGGAGATGCTGGATGGTGTTTCCCCCTTTTACTGGGGATTTGTGCAGCTGGACCATTTCAGAGCCAGCTGGTGACCACAATAAAAAAAAAGAGGGGTAATTGGCACAAACAAGGGTATAAACTCTGGTGGGATGGGAAAGAGGATCCAACCACTGATCCTACCTGCCAGCACCAGCAAGGCCAGGTGTAATGTTGCCTGAACAAAAGCAGGGAGAGGCTGCTTAACTTGCCATTAAACCCCAAGCTCCATAGGACATCCCTAGAGCTCCCATTAAGGGATTAAACACTGGTGGAGAGATCCCAGGAGGCAGCTGCACACCAAAGGAAAACCTCCATGAAGTGGAGCGTTGCTGCTGTAATCTAAAATACAAATTTAAAGGGAATAATGTATTAAAAGGTGGATCTCATCCATCTATCTTCAGATGAATAACCCCACAAAAGGGGGTTATTTCCTTCCACAAGAAGATGTCCATTCCAAAATGCAGGACTGGCTTCTTGGGCTGTAATTGTTCTCCATGCTGGGAAAATCCTTGTTATTGACTGGCCTGAGCAGGCACACTGAGATGCACCAGGAACACTGAGATGCACCAGGAACACTCAGATGCACCAGGAACACTCAGATGCACCAGGAACACTTGCTGCAGAACAACCAGAGAATCCAAGAATGGTTTGGGTTGGAAAGAAACCTAAAGTTCATCTTATTCTATCCCCCTGCCATGGGCAGGGACACCTTGCACCAGCCCAGGGTGCTCCAAGCCCCGTCCAACCTGGCCTTGGACACTTCCAGGGATGAGGCAGCCACAGCTTCCCTGCCCAACCTGTGCCAGGGCCTGCCCACTCTCCCAGGGAAGAGTCTTGGAATTGATTTGCCATTTTCCAAGACAGAGACTTCACTCTTTCTGTCATCTATTAAATGCAATCCCTGCTGTGAAGGCAGTCTGTGCTCACGCTCGCAGCTACACAACGGCCTCGTTTCCCAGAGGACTCAACCAGGGAAGGCTTACTTGGGAAGCGTGGTGGGATTAAAAAAGAACACCCCTTTGAAATGTGGAAACCTGGCTTGAAGCAGAGCAGGGATTTAAGGTTATGAATATTCCAGGGGAAAACCAGTGCAAACTGACTTTAATGATTCGCTCTGTCTCCAGCCTGATGGAGAAGTCGGTGCAGACTTAGATGATCAGTGACATTGAGATGAGAGGGACAACACAGGCATAAAGAGACTATAAGGGGCTTGATTTTATGGGTTATATAAGATCATATATTATATAATAGTATATGTAATTTAATCATTATCCCCTGCCCAGACAGAGTTTACCCCATGGTTTGCTGTGTTCATCCACAGTTTGCTGTGTTCCTTCATCCATGGTTTGCCATGTTCACCCCATGGTTTGCTGTGTCCATCCCACAGTCATGCTGAAGACGATGGGCTGGAGCAGAAGACAAGAGCTGGTCATCCAAACATTCCCTTATCCAGGAGCACGAGGGGCAGCAGCACAGGGTGAGTGGGAGAACTGCTGGCACAAAGCTGTTCTCCCAGAGCCCTTCCCCTTCCTCCCACGGCTTTTGCAGGTTTAGTCTTCTTATAGCAACACCAGTTTGGATTTGAGGCAGGAGAAATTACCCAACCTCAGTGCCCTGAGCAGTTCCAGGGCACTGCAAATGCAGGAACTTCTCAGAGCTGCAGTTGATTTGCAGATTATTTATTTGCTTATTAGATCACATTTGGCTAATAGCTCCTGTGATCCTCCATAGCATGAGCTAATAGACCTTCCCTGGAGACCCACCAGCGTCTGGCTTGATGGTCACCTTGGAGGCATCCCTAATTAAAGCAGTTTTGCCTTTCTAATGGAGCCCTAGAAGTCAGCCAGCAGAGCAGGAGGTGTTTCCCTCGCTGCCACCCTTTGATGGCAGGAGTGGAGCTGAGGAGGAGAAGGAGGGTGAGGATGGTCTGCCTGAATCTGTGCCACATGTCCCATCACAGGTGAGACTTGCTAAGACCTCCTGAGGTGCCTGAACTCAGATCAGCATGGATATGTGTGCTGGACAGAGGTCCCTTCAGTGGCCACTCCTCTCCTTGCATGGGATGGGGCAGCTGGGAGAGCTGGAGGTGGCTCTCAAAGCGAGCTGAGCTTTGCACACGCAGTCCCTGCAGTGTTTTCCCAAGGGAAATGCTTCCTGAAGGGACCTTCCAGCCTCTGCTTGCTCTCAGCTGTTGTACCAATGGAGCATCCATCTACCTGGCTGCCCAGTCTGCCCCTCTTCCCATCCCACCTTCTCCCTGCACCACTGGTGGGCTCTTCTCCAGGAACTCAATGTTCATCCCCACACCCAACCCAACCCTAACCCTAACCCTAACCCAACCCTTCCCACCCACCAAGACCCACACTTTGCCTCCTCCTGCCCCACCAACAGCACCTTCTCCAGGGCCCTGACATTCCTGCCCAAACCCTGCTCTTCCCACCCTTCCAAGACCCACACTTTGTCTCACCCTGCCCCACCAACAGCACCTTCTCCAGGGCCCTGACATTCCTGCCCAAACCCTGCTCTTCCCACCCTTCCAAGACCCGAGCTGTGCCTCGTCCTGGCACGTGCCCCTCCAGCACAGGGAACGTTCCTTCCTCACACAGCTCAAGCATCACAAAAATGCGTCCCGGCCGGCTGGGACAGCACACCGTGGGCAGGCATCCCAAATCTGCCTCTTCTCCAGCCCCATCCCACTCTCCCTCGCCCTTCTTCGCCTCCCTCTTCCTCTCTCCTCTCCCCCGCCCGCGAAACAAGAAGGCTTTGTCTGCTCGCCCCGTTCCGAGGAGCATGAACGGCTTGAACTTTCCCTGAGTGAGTTTTTCCCCTCCAGCAGGATCGGGCTGTGCCGATGCCAGGTATTAACTCAGAGCATGACTCAACGAACCAGTTCAGACCAAGCAAGAACAACCCCTTGCTTTTCTTCCAAGGCTCCGGCTCAGCCCAGCACAGGCTGTTCTGGAGCATCAGAAAAGGTTAGTTAACTTGAAATATGACTTTTTAAACAGTTTATTGCACTTCCCCTCCTTTGTGATGCAGCTGGTGTGGGAGGACGATGGAAATATAATCAAGGAGATCGTTCCAAGGTAGATTTCCCCTGAATTTTCTGTCTGGTTTCGAGGTTTCACTGTTTGATCTCGGCAGGTATTTTGTGGAAGAGATTTACAATGAGAAGTGACATGTGCCATGGGATGGAGATGGACAGTTTCAGGAAGGATGAGCTCCACAGTTTTTGTTTCATAGAATCATGGAATCGTTGAGGTTGGAAAAGACCTCCAATATCATTGAGTTCAATATTCACCTAGAACTAAGTCCACCACTAACCCACGTCCCGAGGTGCCACATGGTTTGTGCAGGAGATCAGCAGAGTCTCATGAGCTTCACAGGGACCCCCAACATCCTGAGCTCCTCATCATGCTGAGCTCCTCAAAATCCTGAATCCCTCAGCATCCTGAGAGCCCTGGAATGCTCTACCAGGTGGCTCTGGCTTAGGGCACAGATGTGGATGGAGGGACCCAACCTGCTCCCAGAGGATCAGTGGCTCTGGCTGTGATGGGGAGCAGAGGTGACACTGAAACAGGCTGAGAAAAGCAGTAACTCCAAAGAAAAACAAACCAAGAAGAGTTTGGAGAAGACTTCCAAACTCCAGGCAGCCTGTGGTCTGGGAAACACTTCTGGGCAGGGCCACACTGGAGCCTGGAGCTGCAATTTGGGATCGAAGCTGCCGTTTCCATGAGGAGCATCATTAATTGTGTGTTTTCCTTTGCTCTTCCAGAGCTGCTTCCAAATGCAAAAGCCCCAGTGCCACCAGGAGCTCACCAGGAACAACCCACATGGCTTGGGATTGTCCAGCAAGCCTGGCTGGTGGGATAATGCACGTGTCCTGCACATCCTGGATGAGCCACCTCGGCCACTGGGTACCACTGGTCCTGTGATGTCCAGGTCATTGCAGGGTGATAGCACATCCAGGAGACAATGGTGAGGCACTGGAACAGGTTGTCCAGAGAAAGTATGATTGTCCCATCCCTGGAAGTGTCCAAGGCCAGGCTGGACAGGGCTTGGAGCAACCTGGGATAGTGGAACGTGTCCCTGCCCATCTCGGGGGTGCAACTGGATGATCTTTAAGTTCCCTTCCANTCCGGCTCAGCCCAGCACAGGCTGTTCTGGAGCATCAGAAAAGGTTAGTTAACTTGAAATATGACTTTTTAAACAGTTTATTGCACTTCCCCTCCTTTGTGATGCAGCTGGTGTGGGAGGACGATGGAAATATAATCAAGGAGATCGTTCCAAGGTAGATTTCCCCTGAATTTTCTGTCTGGTTTCGAGGTTTCACTGTTTGATCTCAGCAGGTATTTTGTGGAAGAGATATACAATGAGAAGTGATGTGTGCCATGGGGTGGAGATGGACAGTTTCAGGAAGGATGAGCTCCACAGTTTTTGTTTCATAGAATCATGGAATCGTTGAGGTTGGAAAAGACCTCCAAGATCATTGAGTTCAATGTTCACCTAGAAATAAGTCCACCACTAACCCACGTCCCGAGGTGCCACATGGTTTGTGCAGGAGATCAGCAGAGTCTCATGAGCTTCACAGGGACCCCCAACATCCTGAGCTCCTCATCATGCTGAGCTCCTCAAAATCCTGAATCCCTCAGCATCCTGAGAGCCCTGGAATGCTCTACCAGGTGGCTCTGGCTTAGGGCACAGATGTGGATGGAGGGACCCAACCTGCTCCCAGAGGATCAGTGGCTCTGGCTGTGATGGGGAGCAGAGGTGACACTGAAACAGGCTGAGAAAAGCAGTAACTCTGAAGAAAAACAAACAAACTGGAGAAGACTACCAAACTCCAAGTGGTCTGGGAAACACTTCTGGGCAGGGCCACGCTGGAGCCTGGAGCTGCAGTGAGAAGCATCATTAATGGTGTGTTTTCCTTTGCTGTTCCAGAGCTGCCTCCAAGCCTGAAAGCCCCGGTGCTGCCAGGAGCTCACCAGGAACAACCCACATGGCTTGGGATTGTCCAGCAAGCCTGGCTGGTGGGATAATGCACGTGTCCTGCACATCCTGGATGAGCCACCTCGGCCACTGGGTACCACTGGTCCTGTGATGTCCAGGTCATTGCAGGGTGATAGCACATCCAGGTGACAATGGTGAGGCACTGGAACAGGTTGTCCAGAGAAAGTATGATTGTCCCATCCCTGGAAGTGTCCAAGGCCAGGCTGGACAGGGCTTGGAGCAACCTGGGATAGTGGAACGTGTCCCTGCCCATCTCGGGGGTGCAACTGGATGATCTTTAAGTTCCCTTCCAGTCCAAACCGTTTTGTGATGTTGTAATTCTGTCTCTTCCCTTTGCTTTCCTGTGGATGACATGGAAAAGGAGAAGGAGGCCAGGTGGGAGCATGGAGTGTGAAGCAACACTGCCCAAGTGTGGGGCAGAAAAGCCTCCTCGGGCTTGGAAACATCAAGCCCAACATCAAGGGGTTGGTCTGTGCCTGGCAATGTTCTGGTGGTTTGTCCTGCTGCAGCTCACTGGCATTTGGAGAGAAGGAAAACCAGATCTTTAATGGCAATGCAACATCTACACCCAGCTCCAGCAGGAGAAATCCTGCAATCAGGACTCTCCCAGCAGGCAAAGGAGCAAGACCAGTTCAGGAGGGTTGAGCCAGACTGGGCAGTGACCTACGAGTGCAACCCAGGGAGAGCAACTTCCAAGCAATGCCAGGGTGGGAAAGCAGCTCCTCCTGCAGAGAGGGGCTCTGCAGAAGTGTCCTGAGGGTGAGGAACACTCTGGGTGTCAGGTAGGATTGTCCTTGTGGAGCCCAAGCAGATCCATGTCACCAACATCACAGTCAGGGCGTGCTCCTCATCACCCATCTGGTCTCCATGCAGCAAAGAGAGGGGCTGGGAATGGTTTTCCCTGCCTTATTCCATGGGGACACAAATATCAGTGTCACAATTCCATCCCAATTCCAGCCCCATGGCTTTGCTTGCCTCTGCCAAGCGTTGGAGACCCCTGCTTTCAGCTTGGGAAGGAAAACCGAGGTGTTGCCCTCACTTCCACGAGAATCCACCTCCCTGGGGTTCCCAGAAAGCTGAGCAGGGACTGAACACGCTGTATTTTCATGCCTTAAAAGAAGGATGTGCAGTGGGAAGGGACCTCATATCCCAAAGAGAGCAGGGGGACAGGGATGAGCAAGG
>WBMV01003923.1:0-12174 GCA_013396655.1 Campylorhamphus procurvoides
ATATATAATACATATATATGCATGTGTTAGGTATATATACATATTATATGAGAAAAAGAAAGTTGAAAGCTAAGTCTGTGAGACATGTCCTAAAGCAGAAACAATAATTTAACCATATAGAAGACTTTTTTTCCCCCCATTGAGCTGCTCCTACTTTGCAAGCCACTTCATACAATTATATAGCCTACTGACAGATCTACTTGTAGCTTAAAAACAACTGTTTTCCTCAGAAGATTAATAAATATTGAAATACAATTTGAAACAAATAATCAATTGCTACTAATAATAGTTGTAGTGGCGAAGCCACTTAAAAATTCGCTGTCTGCTTTGCTATCTCAACCTGAAGAACAAATGTCAAACAATGAAACAGGTTTGGGTTTCTCTACCTCTTTCTCTTCTGTCACAAAAAGGTAGCATGCATTCTCAGTGCTACTAGGTGTCATATATTGCGTTTTCTTCATTTAATGACTCTCCACAGTATCACACCAGCCTGCCACCCAGCTTGTTTTAATGTACCTTGTCACTTTCCTAATAAGAAGAAGTTATGTTTCCAAAACAAGGTTCCTTATTAAAGTATTTACAGAGATGCTGGAATTGCAGATAGCATTCAGCCTGTAAAGTTGTTATATATGATCATCCCCAAAGGCTTCTCATCTGAATTTTGTTTCTCTCTTCAACTTCCAAGAATATTTTCACATTTTCTAACCTGTTTGTTTGTTTTTTTGTTAACTTGTTCATCCTTTTAAACTTGTCTCCTTTACATCTTTTTATTTTGTGATAACAAATGACAATATTTTGGGAATAGAACTTTGAAGCATGCAATCTGGTAAGGAGGCTTGACCCTAACTGCTACCGTATTCTGGTCTGTTACTAAGTTTGCCCAGTGAAATGGCTTATTTGAAACTGCAAATTCATCATTCTAAAACATTGCCTTCAAACCTTTGGATGAATCACTGATTGGAAAATGTTGGAAGTGTCTAATGTTTCTGCTCAAACAATGTCACCCAGAGCCTAGTTGTCCAGGGTCAGACAACTTTGGGGTATTTCCAAGGACTCCTCAGCCTCTCTGATCAAAAAGTGCCATTGCTTAGTCATGCTCATGGTAAAAAAATAGATTTTGCCTCATATTCAGGCAAAATCCCTAGTACTTCACTTAGTGACTCTTGCATCTTGCCCTGTCTTAAATAATATTGGAAAGAGATTGGTTGGAAGAGCCTTCCAACCATAACCTCATAACCTGAGCCTTCCACCTCAACCATACTCAAGTAGGTTCTTATGGGAGAATCATATGGGAGACAGTATTGAAAACCTTATTGTAATCTGGTTAGACAACATCTATTGCTCTCCCTTCACCTACCAGGCCTGTGATAGCTGAAAGGTTATCAGGTTGACCAAGCATGACTTACCTGTTGTATCGCTGTGCTTTCTAGTCTTTGATGTCTTTCTTGCCCTTAATGTGCCTGGAAACGGTTTCCAGGATGAGTTTTGTCATCATCTTCCCAGATGCTGAGGTTGAACACTCTATAGTTCCCTTGGATCTCTTCTTTGCATTTGAAGTAAAAATTCATGTGGACTCCTATCTGATTTCCTGATTGATCTTTCCCTTGACAGAGACTTGAAAGCTGAAAACTGTAATAAAATAAACAAAATAATAAAAAGATTTTTTTTTTTGAAATCAGGTTTTACCAGTGTTAGGAATTCTTTTGTTTCTATTTTTGCTGTTGGAATGAAGAAATTTTCATTTTTATTGTGCACCATTTTCTTGTACAGTCTTGTGTACGCATTCTATGTTTTCCTGAGTTTATTTCTACTTTTTAACCTACATGTCAGTTAATTAATATAGTCCAAATTGTCTTGGTCCTGGCCTTGTTCTTGCCTTCTCAGGTATATTCTTATTCTCTCTGTCACTGTGCTTCTCTGCTCTTTTCCAATTTTATTGTTATCCCCAGCCTGTCATTAACAAATTCAGTGGGTCTTTCATTACAAATAAGACTCGTCTCCTGTGTTGCTGCATCACACGTCTTTGGTAATTTGAGCTGGGTCTGCTTTCTTGAATACAAAACCTTTTGGTTTCCATGTAACAGAAACCTCTTTTGCTTCACATTCAATGTTTTCTGCCTTTTGACTATCATTTCCTCTGTCAGTTTTTAGGAGATTTATCTCCACGGACAAGAAACACACTATTTTTTCAGCTGACTCCTGCAAATGGCTCCACTCTGATCCCCAAGATGTTACTTGGCACTGAATGACCAAAACTGTTCAATAGTGCCCCTTCAAAAGGGCAAGAATCCTTTGCTTTATAAAATAAGCTATTGCGTTTCAGTGAGGCCTTCTTGGAGAGTATCTTACTGTAACAACACCTACCAAAGAAAGGGTATTAATTTAAGAAGAGGTCCTTGTATAAAATATCAGTATGAAATTAGAAAACAGAGACCTAAACTACTTTCCAGACTTTTAATAGGAACACATTGACACCTGTGGGGATGTAAAATGCCTTCTGTTCCTATCCTTCCCCACATGAATTTCCTCTTGGACACCTAGCTCATGCAACTGACATATTCCTGGTTCATTTCTCATGCCTCTGGCATGCGCAGGATGTGTCTTTCTCATGATGCCATGTCTAAAGTACGTTGTGATGACTTCCACATGGAAAAAAAGGCCTCAGTTTCAACCTTTTTGGGTTATGTGGACTCAGAAATAATCGTAGTATCTTATCTTATCTAGTATCTTATCTAGTATCTTATAGGTTCATGAGTTTTTTGTATCCTGACTTTATGGTTCCAAATTATATCTTCCTCAATAATTTCTTTTCTGGTAATAAGGGTGTCAAGAGTTATGGTTTGTAGTCTATAGATTTCTCTCACACATGGATCAGTTGACATTGGATATCCATGGAAATTCACACTTGCCAAATGGCAGCAAAACCTGTCAGATGTCTGGAATTCAACTACTGAGTATTCCACATAGAGCCATTCTGAATGCTACACGTGACAAACAATTCTGTCCCAGATACAGCAGACTGTCTAATTCCGTCTCTGGTAATGCGTATTCGCTTGTTTAGTCTGGGCAATTTCAGTCATTGAAAACTCTCAATTCATAATGTATCTCATTTTTTTTGTAACTTTTGATTATTGCATGCTATGTAATTTCTTCCTGTCTGTCATCACGCATTCAAGAGTCCACACAGTGAAACTGAGACCAATACTTTCTTAGGTGTTCTCTTTCTGCCCTGACTGGATTTGGAATTCTTTATCTGGAGCCCCATATGTGTTTGTTTGCGTGGCTGTTCATTTTTTTAATCCAGTTCAGCTGCACTTGCTGATACATTCTCCTTCAGAGTACATTGTAGAACATATGCCTATGAATGATTAAACTTTGCAGGACTTTTTATGGTTCTTTTAAGGGGGTGGCTGAGAATACTGAAAGGACGGGTTCATTTTTGCACTGAACTTTGACTTCAGGCTTCCTCTCCCAACAAACATAGCGACCTTCAGCTCCTACTGATGACAAGACATACTGCAGTTGTTCTGAGAGACTACTTATCCAGGATATTGGAGATCCAATAGAAGCAGACAAGGAGAAGAAGGGGACAGAAAACCAAAAGAAGATGACAACAAAACTAACTAAAATCCTGGAAGACATACAATATATTTAAAATTTATTAAGTTTCTTACCACTGAAAAATTTTAACTGGAAGCAGAATCACAGAAAGTGATGCATACTATTCACTGAAAGAATTAACTCCAGGAAGAAAAAAAAAAAAAAGGTATTCAAACACAAAGTATTATGGAATTACATACTTTTGAGATTTATTCAGAAGTGGTCTTCATTTTAAATTAATTGTAGATATTAAGAAAACAATTTTTCTATTATTTAATAAAATCTATTTTAAAATATTCTATTTAATATTTGGTTCCCAGTGCAACTGAAGAAACAATGTTCATCAGTGCAGTTGTGGAGTGACAACAAAAATTAATGCAGTCATAATAATATAATGTGACCAGTAAGATTTTTTTTCTTGTTAAGTCACCTCTAACCAAAATATTAACCACTCAATTCCATTACTGAAGTCCTTTTTTACTCAAATAATTTTAACCTGAACTACAGTAGGAAAAGTTAAATGAAATGTACAGTTGTCTCCCTTTTTACAGATTATTTCTCTTCTAGGTAGTAAAAGTAAGTTTTACCTCATGAAAGTTTGCAAGCAGTTTTGTATTTTACTTTCCTTGTTCTGATTCAGGCACTTGGCAAGCATTTAGCAAGTTTAAAAGCCTCCTTTAGAATTTCTTTTATAAATATTTCACTTTATAACTAATAATATTCAGTTATTATTGATTTCAAATCTTACTTATCTGGAGATCGTCACTTGTATTATGTGGTTGCTTTATAGGTGTCCTTTAAGTTAGTAAGGCCTGATCTAGCTCCAATTACCTCTGATTGCTAAGTGTTTCTGCATACAGAAACATAC
Organism: Campylorhamphus procurvoides; assembly: GCA_013396655.1. Taxonomy (NCBI): domain Eukaryota; kingdom Metazoa; phylum Chordata; class Aves; order Passeriformes; family Dendrocolaptidae; genus Campylorhamphus; species Campylorhamphus procurvoides. The sequence continues at coordinate 4,469 of WBMV01003923.1, forward strand.
TAAAACATCATAAGCAATTTAAAAATAAAAAGAGCTTATTCAAATACAGGGAAAAGCTGTAATTTAAGATGGGAACAATGCAATTTATAACACAAACATCTTTCTGTTAGCCTCATTAAACACTACAGTTTTTTAAAAATAATTTCTTTATATAAAACTAATTCACTATACTCTAATTAATGTAACACAATTAATGGGACTCATAAAGTTCTCAGTATGGGAGTGAATGCTAAAAATATTGTGAAAAATGTTCTGCATAATGATTTGCTCTATATTTAGTAACATTTCATTAGTGTGCATATATGTCAGCTGAATAATCTGCATACTTAAAAGCCCACAAGTATTCATAGACATGTTCAACTGTGATGCCTTTAAAAATATACTTAAATAGTATTAGAGGTTTGGCCAAAACCTGCTGAAAGCCAGAAGATTCAGAGTAAGAAGGATATACAGGAAAAACATTCTTCCTTGTGTCACCCTAAGGGTGCTGCAAATATACTTCCTAACAGAGAAATTTGGAAAAGATAGCGATTTAGCACCCACTCTAAAAAATGAGAAAGAAAATGCATTTTTGCATTAGTTGTAGAGCTTTTGTCTCTCAATCCAGAAATAACATGAGTCATTTTGATTCATTAATGTTACAGATACAATAGCCTAAATTGTGCTTATTGCACACAATTTTCATAACATTCATTAGGATTTTTTGTAAAACGAAGGAAAGGGATGGGATTAATTTCCAAAATGCTTTCTGTTGATTTCTACTTATTTGTCTTAGATCTCTATCTATTTATTAATATGACTGACAGTTCATACTATTCGCAAGTCTACTAATTTACATTCTCTGCAGGGAATGATAAAATTCCCCTTTTTACTGAGTACGTCTGGGATTTCTTATAATAAGAAGATCAGATGTCAGCCAAAACCCCTCAATATTTCTACTTTATAACTTCCTGTTCTATTGGTAATGCTGATCCTGGAGCTGTTGTCACAGGAAAATAATACCATAATGTCTTGGAGAGCCTCTGGTACTGTGTTATATGTAATGAATTTACAAAATAAAGTACACTTTTTAACATTACTTGACTCATGAGAATGTTGTATCAGATACAGTTAATGTCAGCATTTTTTGCATGCTCTGATATAAATGTTAACATAATCAGGTATCACATATCCTATTGCTATTGCAAATGGAAAGAAAAGTATTTTTGAAAACACATTTTCTACAAAAATGAGTATTAAAACCAAAGTAAACAAACATAAAATCCAACCAGAAAGTCTTCAGGAATGGGCTGAAGATGAAATAAACTTCTGGAGTTACACATCCCACTTGTAGGTAACATGGACTTTTTATGTACAGAAAATAAAAATTAGGTATGAGAATATCTGTGCATGTCTAATCCACTTTGTTTTGGATAACATAAAATGTAAATTACGCATAAACCAGGATGTCAAAGAAAGCACTGTGGGGGTTCTAATCACATTATTATTAGTATTTTAAGTAGAGCTTTTTCTATTTTTTTTAATTTTATAAAACAAACTATTACCAAAGGAAATAAATGGTAGATCATGCAGAAAGAAAAATCAGTGAATTAAAGAAAAGGGAATGATGCTTATCTAAGTGCAAGAAGATTTTACTGCTCTCAAAATGAATGAACAGATGAGGTGTAGCAAATAAAAGGTTGTAATAGGAATAATTGCAGTATACTGGTTATTTTAAAATCTTTCTCTGATAAAAGGTTGCAACTCTCAGAACCCCTATGATGACTATACTATTATATAAGCTCTCCAGAGGGACTGAAAATTCTGACTATGGAAGGAATTTTGATTCATGAGATCATTTGAGTACCTTTATTATCTCTCTTCTAATCAGTTATTAATTGCTCTAAAAAAACCGCAGCATTTCAAACCCTTTAAAGTTTGTCAGAAAGAAATTGCAAAATTTAAGATGGGATTGATCAGTGAAATAAAATTTTCTGTCTGAGAAATCACAAAAAGTTGTTTTCCTGTAGTCAGAAAGCAATGCTAAATAGACCATTGGCAATGTTGTTCATCAATTACTATTCCTTCTTTGGTGAGCAGCTTCCCAAGAAAAGCAGCAAGTACAAAATCTTGACAGTGTAAAGCAAAACTTCAGTAAGGCACACCACTGAAAAATACAGTACATACCAAAACCTACAGTGATGAACAAATTAGAAGAATCAATCAAAAACAAAGTCTGAATCGGCAGGTGAGTAGAGAAGTGAATTATTATTTAATTATTTGATGTGTAAGTTATTATTTTTGGCAATCTAAAAGCATTTAGAAATAAATGTTGAAAGCATTTCAATAGATGTATTTTTTTCCTCAATACCAAAATTGGAGCATTTTACTGGAATTAGGATATACTGTTCAACTTTCTGGTCACGCACTCCTGCAGATTACATATGTACACTTTTAGGAGAGTCTATTCTAGACTTAAAACAAGAAATGTCAGTAATTTTTATCTGGTTTTAAATAAGTTCTTCACATCTACAAAGTTTACTGTGTTTTGTTTATCTGAAGTCACTTACTTTGTTCTCTAGGTTTTCACTCTGTGCATACAAAGAACACAATAAAGAAAATAAATGCAGTAAATAGACCCACCTTCATACAGCATATTTTCAAGAGTTTCAAAAGCAAGGCAAAAAGAACAGACAAGATGTAGACAGTATTTCTCTACAGACAGCAAAACCGAGTAGGCTATTTGGGTGGAAAACTGATTCCTAAGTGCAAGTCTGTCATGAAGTAAGCTTTTCTGAGGAAGATCCAGCAGGAATGCTTCTGATCATCACAGCTTTAACAGTGTTCTGGGGGCAAGATGTTGATTCTTCAGATTATTTTATCCCAGACCACATAACCCTTTATAGATTAAAGCCATAAGGAAGGAAAGATTGTTCTGTGATTATCACCCCTAGGGCTCAGAAAATTTGTGTTAAGAGCCCTGTCAGAAACTGTCCTAGCAACTTCCCATAATGTGTGCTGTTTCCAGCATCCAAAAATGAAATAATTAGTACTGAATCAGTCACAGATATTTCAAGAGGATAAAAAAAATAATTCTTCAGTGTTACTAGAGGCCTATAAAAGTGAAAACCAGAGAACCAGCTCCTCTAACATCTCTCAATGGAGACACAAATGAATATTGTGAAAATATATGTCCTTCACAGCTTTCACTTTTATTCACTTAAGTAGTCAAACTGCCCAAGATTCCTCATGGATTCTTTCCTAGGATTTTATTTTCCAAATGTTTGTTTGACTAATTCCCTTAGAAAAGCTCTTTTACTCTTTTTTTAAATATGAAAACAAGGTCCACCTGGCCTATGAAGCAGGGTGAATTAGGAAATACTTGATGTGTTTATGGCTATCAGCTTAGATACAGTTATAGGTGTCACCACCCTACCAAAAAAAAAAAAAAAGCTGTCTTCTGAATTGCAGACCAAGTGACCTTTGTTAATTTGTTACAAACCTACTAATATGAAATTTGGTTCTCCGGTGATAAACAGCATCTATTATCAAAAATAATTTGTGTTTTAGTCACTCATATGTTACCTACACATTTACCTTAGTCTTATTTCATTCTCCTAGCAAAGTAATTAGACGTCAATTTGAGCCAGAAAGAAGTTTGTAATTTGATTTCGCTATCAAATTGGCTTTTTTTTTCTCTTGTAACTGTTGCAACAATGCCATTGTCCTCTTTGACCACAACACCAACAATAGACAGTGATACTACAGGATGCTCCTGAACTTTTCCCAAAAGTGAGGTTCTGCAGAGCCTAGATGTTTATGTGCCAGAGCCATTTTGAATGGCCAAATGGCCTTGCTGACTGACATGTTCTTTATTTTATTGCCATATCGTTTCCTTTAATTATGAACTGTCCAGTTATGCATTTACGCAGACCCTCTCATCAGTTGTTCATAAAATAAGTGTGCAGACCTTTCTAATAATAAAAAGAAAATATGTTCAGTGGAGATAATTTTCCATGATATCACCAGATATATTGGTAAAAAAGGTGCCTGGCTATGCAGATCATTTTCCTTCCAGGCCTATACTTTTTAATATGTCTAACTCACTCACTGGAATAGAAAGCTAAACACGAAATTCTTTATGTGACAAATACTGCTAGATTTGTTATGTTGTTACATGAAGAATCTTCAGAATTTCTCCAAGGCCCATGAGCCACTACCAAGGAGCATACATAGATAGATACTTATAGATTGTATTCTCTAACACATCAAATACTTGGCTCAATAGTACTACAACCTCTGTCTCCAAAACAGTATAATCCTACTCAATCAGCATAAAAGTAAGGGACAGCTTGTAACACAGGAAACAAATGGGCATATTAGCGACCCTTCTAGTCAAAAAGGATACATTTGATCAACTTCTACTCTCTTTTAAATTTGTAGAATTAATTTTAAAAATTAAAAACATGGAGCACAAATTCTCTTTTAAATGTTTGATTATCATGAACCTAAAGTTCTTGTAATGCATTGGATCTGCATACAAAATATTTACATTTAACTTTGAGGTAGACAATTTATTTCAGGATTTAATTACAGTTTTTCAGCAGGAATTATAATTTTAAAGCTCTGGGTCTCAGACTATTTGTTGAATTCGAAAAGCTTGTGCTGTCACTCATTCTGGAAGAAGAGCTAACTTAATTGTTCTTGTAAAACAACACAAAATAACTATTTTTAAATAATTGTAATATTTTATATGTGTACTCTACTACTATTAATAGTAGTAACAAGTCTTTCTTACCTAGAAAAAAAGATATATTCAAAAAGTACTCTAACAAAGAATTTTACTGCAAACTCTGAAAGAAGATGAAGAAAGGTAAGATATTTCCAAGTAATTTTTATTGTCTGAGGATGTTCTCAATAACAACTCACAAAGTTCTCAATTCTGACATAAATTGTTCTGAGAAGAAACTTGAACTCTTAAACTTACTAAAGATGATTTTAAAACTTTGGACTACATTGCCCGAAAAAAAGCATTGCAGAAAATGTGAATACGTACTATATTCATTTTATTTTTACTTTCAATGAGCACATTGATTTACGCCTGTCAAAATTTTGGTATATCTTCAGATTGAAGAAATAACTTTTCTATGCTTTTACCAACATAAAATTATAGAAAAAATATTTTAAAATTAATGAAAAGTATTTAATTTAAGCAACATCAACATAAACCCATATTTGTTAGTCTTTCATTCGATGTTCGTTCAGGGCTTTAACAAAAAAGAGTAAGAGAATACTGCCACATGTTTAAGCACTCCAGTGTTCTGGACTTGCAGTTGTCAAAAAGTAGTGGTTATATCTAAGGCAGTAACTCAAACAGTCTATGTACAGTCTTCATGTACGATGAAGCTGAGTATGTTTCTGGACATGTGTTATTACTGCTGCAAATGAGAACTAGCAACAGTAGAAACCCAATCATTCTGAAAATATAAAACCTTAACAAATGAGACTGCTCTGGCCAATACCCCAAGTTTCCCCTATTAATTGTCAAAGAGAAAAGGTCATAGAATCACGGTATCATAGAATGGCTTGGGTTGGAAGGGACCTTAAAGATCATCTTGTTCCAACCCTCATGCCACAGACGGGAACACCTTCCATTAGACAAGATTACTCAGAGCCGCATCCAGCCTGGTCTTGAACACCTTCCAGGAACACCTTCCACAGCCTCTCTGGGCAAGCTGTGCCAGTGTCTCACCACCCTCACGGTAAAGAATTTATTTTAATATCTAATTTAAACCTAATATCCTTCAACTTTAAACCATTCCCTCTTGTACTACCACTATGTGCCCTTGTGAAAAGTCTCTCTTCAGCCTTCTTGCAAACCCCCTTTAGGTGTTGAAAAGTATATGGTCTCCCCAAAGCCTTCTCTTCCCCAGGTTGAATGTTCCTAACTCACTTGGTCTGTCACCATGGGAGAAGTGCTTCAGCCCTATGGTCAAATCAATTGCCCCGACCCAGTTGCAGGACCTTGTACTTGGCCTTGGTGAACTTCATGAGCTATTCACAGGGCCACCCCTCAAGCCTGTCAAGGTTCCTCTGGATGTTGACTGCACCGCACAGTGCACCACTCAGTGTCATCAACAAATTTGCTTAGGGTGCATTCAATCCCATCATCCAATACCAACCCCAGAGGAGTATCATTCCTCACTGCTTTCTGCTTGGACACTGAAATGACACTCAGTGTGACCATTCAGTCAATTTTTTATCCACTTAGTGGTCCATCTGAGGTCACAAGAAGTTGATATGTTTTGGTGGGTTTACCTCCTTTGTTATCAAACATATAGACCACAGTAACCCCCAGGATTTCACAAATTTCTTTTAAAAACCTGGTTGGTTTTATTTTTCAATATGATAGTGAGTGTTTCTAAAATCCTGCTCTCTGCACACTTTCCCTTTGCACAGAATTAGGTAATCTGTAATGTAGAATTATTTAAAATGAAGTGGCTATTTTAGAAAATATTTAAATGTTATGGTTTCTGTCCTAAGTTAGAGTCTGTGTTTATATAATAGGAGAAAAAAAGAGGGAAAAGAAACCCTAATGTTACAATTTGGAAAATCTGTTATGGAAAGCCCCTTTAACAGTTGTATGTTTTCTGAAACTGGCACTAAAAAGAAACACGACCAATTATTCGGGTGCAATACCACCATAGATGCAGCTGTACTACTGTGATTTGAATCAGTTAAGTATATCAGCATATCTGTATTGTCCAATATGATTGTATCAGCTCAGGTGGAGACAGTATCTGTAATTTCTGCACTTCATTGCACCACATGGACATATCCTACAGCTTGATTTTTTCCTTAACCAATGGACTTTACAGACAGAAAATTGCTTCCAATGAATTTCAGCACAACTATGGTAAGAGACTTGTCAGTTTTAAATATGTTGATGGTATCAGGAATTTGTTCTTGATACCTATTTTAATATGATCTTTCCTTGAATGCAAGGCTTATTTAAGATGAAGTAATGGAACAGAGATGAGAAAAAAGTCACTGAAGTGACAACTTACCCTTTCTACCAAAATATTTTGGTTTCAATTCTGCAGTTGACTAACAGTGTGAACTCTGTGGCCAGCCAGAAAAATCTGAGAGATCTCATGTTTGATCTATCATTACACTTTTTTTAGTAATGACAAGCTTATGAAGCATCCACAATATATATAAACTTATGTATTGTATTCCATTAATATGTATCAGGTCTTTGCAGTTACATACATGATGCTGAGAAATGGACAATGATCTGAACATGTCAGTGCAGGAAGATCTGGACCAACTGGAACTTTATGTAGTTCACCAAAAGTGACAGCAGAGTCTGGTCCCTGAGATAGATGAAGCACTGCAGCAGAACAACCTGATGTCAAACTGGAGTAGCAGCACTCCCCAGGGCCCTGTGAATGCTGGGCTGTCTGTGAAGGAACAGCAAAGAAGTCCACACCACATTATGGACCACATGATCCAGTATTCTGCCAGAAGGTTTGGGAAATGATCTTTCCCTGCTGGTCAGTGTCCTTGACACAAGCCTGAGTGCTTTGCCCAGCCTCTCCCACATGGGATAGACATGAGTGCATCCCACAGAGGCTGCTGCTCAAGCACAGGGCATACAAGGAAAGGTTATGGGAATTGGGTGATTTCAATCTTAAGAAGATTTCAGTGCATTGCTGTCCTCAAGT
>WBMV01003924.1:8895-19572 GCA_013396655.1 Campylorhamphus procurvoides
TCTCTCTCTCTCTCTCTCTCTCTCTCTCTCTCCTCCCTCCCGACTTGCACTCGGCCTGTCTGGTCCCTGGAGCCCCACAGCAGCAGCTCCTCTGTCTCCCTGACTCTCGCTCTCCTCCGGTGCCGACACACGGTCTCCGCAGTCAGACCCCCCTTAGACTCTGCTGGTTGTGCGTCCGTCCATCCGTCCGGAATGCCCCCGTCCCTGCGTCCGGCCGCCTCCCCGCCTGCGGGGTGGGGGGGATGCTGCCTGATGCCCGCCGGTGCCTCTCCCCGCAGCGCCCGAGGCCCCCGTCATCGACACGCAGCGCACCTACACCTACGACCAGATCTTCCTGTGCTGGCGGCTCCCGCAGCACTCGCCGCCCGCCTGGCACTACACGGTGGAGTTCCGCAAGACCGACGCCAAGGCCAAGGGGCTGAAGCTGTGGCAGCGGCGGGAGGAGGTGCGTGGCACCTGTGCCCTCATCGAGTACCTGGACACTGACAGCGTCTACGTGCTGCGGGTGAAGGGCTACAACAAGGCGGGCTTCGGGGAGTACAGCGAGGACATCTACCTGCACACGCCGCCCGCTCCAGGTGAGGGGAGCTGGGGGGCTCGGGGCACCCATGGAGCACCCTGGTATGTCATGCCACTCACTCTCCTCCTCCTGTGCTCCCTGCAGTGCTCAACTTCTTCCTGGACAACCGCTGGGGCTTCAACCGGGACCGGCTGGCCATCAGCAAGGACCAGCGTGCGGTGCGCAGCGTCCCCGGCATCCCCATGCTCTTCGCTGCCGAGCGCCTGATGACCAGCTGCCACCTCTCCATCGACCTGGTCATTGGTGACGTGGCCATCACCCAGGGCAAGAGCTACTGGGCCTGCTGCGTGGACCCCAGCTCCTACCTGGTGAAGGTGGGCGTGGGGCTGGAGAGCAAGCTGCAGGAGTGGTTCCAGGTGCCGCAGGATGTGGTGAGCCCCAGGTGAGCGGGGCGGTTCGGGGGGTCCTCTGCCTGTTCTCACCTCCACACCAGGCACTGGGATGTGGGGGGCAGGTCCAGCCTATCCCATGTGTGTTGGCACCAGGACTCACCTGTCCTCTCTCCGCAGGTACGACCCCGACAGTGGCCACGACAGTGGGGCTGAGGACACAACAGTGGAGGCACCTCCACCCTACGCCTTCCTCACCATCGGCATGGGCAAGATCCTGCTGTCACATGGCTCGGCGCTCACCTCCCGCGACCCCAATGGCTGCACCGTGCCCCTGCCCCCCCGCATCGGCATCTGCCTGGACTACGAGCAGGGCAAGGTGAGCTTCTACGACGCCGTGTCCTTCCGTGAGCTCTGGGAGTGCGGCGTGGACTGCTCGGGGCCTGTCTGCCCCGCCTTCTGCTTCATTGGAGGGGGGGCCCTGCACCTCCAGGAGCTGGTGGCCAACAAGCAGGAGCGAAAAGTGACCATCGGGGGCTTCCCCAAGCTGGACTGAGCCGTGCTGGTGTTCCCCACGCGCCCCCTGGCTCTGCCACCCAATCGCCCCGTGAGCTCCAGAGCTTGGGGGGACACAAGTGGGCAGGGAGCAGAGCACAGGGTGGGCAGCCCCAGCCCTGCTGCTGCTGGGGACAGGCCAGGTGGTTGTTTTGTGGGATGGGGGGGNGCACCTTGCCACGGCTCAGCCCAAGGCTGCTCTGGGATGGGGCTGTGGGCAGGGCTGGCAGAGGGTCAGCCCTAGAGACGGGTCAAGGATGGGGACGGGGCTGCAGAGGGAGGGGGGAGGCAGGTGGCAGTGGGGGTGACAGTGGAGGGGAGAGGCTGGGTGCTGGCTGGGGTGAGGGAGGCTGCTGGGGTAGGGGAGAGGGCGGGGGGAGGCTGGGCTGGAACAAGGTGTGAAGACGTTTTGTAAAATGGCTCATTTTCAATGTGGCTCATCTGGCTGTGGTGCCATGGCCGGGCACAGCCCCCGGACACAGCCACCGCGGGGTCCCTCCCGTGGGCTCCCAGTGCCCTCTCTCTGCCCTGTCCTTGGGCAGCCATGTGCCTGGCCAGCCCTGCCTGTGCCCTGCCTGCACGTGCTCTGAGGGCTGCGCTTGGCTGCTGTTACACCGCTCGGTGCCAAACCACACGCAGCCGGGGCAGGCTGGGGCTGTGGGGTCAGGGCCCGACGCACCCGGGAGCCCCCTACACCATGGGGGCCATGCTGGCAGTTCCCGTGCCAGGGTCTATCCGAGCTGCTGTCGTTTCTCCTGGGTTCTGTTACAACAATCGCTGTATTTTCATGGTTTCCTACAATAAACTGCAATGCCAGACTCCTCAGGAGCCTCCCTGTCATAGAGGGCAGCTGCCCCCAGGGAGCTCCGGGGGGCTGTGAGGCCAGGCAGTCCACAGGGTTGAGCTGTCCATGGGGTCAGGGGGCTGGGGGGCTGGGCTGTCAATGGGGTCAGGGGGCCATGGGGCTAAGCTGACCATGGGATTGGGCTGTCCGTGAGGTTGGAGTGCTGTAGGTCTGTCCTGTCCTTCAGGCTGTGCCCAACAGGGGCCAATCCTGCCCAGCCCAGGCAGTGGATTACATGTCAGGTCCTGCCACGTGGTCGCTGCCACCCTGTCCTGGGGTGTCAGGGGACTCCTGGACTGGCCATCTCCCTGCTGGGCCTAAAGCAAACCCCTGCAGCATTACTGGGGGATCCCAAAGGCAGCAGGTCCAGCTGGTGAGGCTGCTGAGGCATCCTCCAAGAGTGGGTAATGGGGCTGGACCCTCCCACCCAGGTACACTGTGTGGCAGGCGGAGGGGCCACATGTGGGGCAGGGCACCCCGGGCTGGTGCCAGTCCCTGGGGACCCCACCCTCTGTGTTGCAAGCTGATGGGGCCGCAGGGTCGGGCTCCCTGCAAACAGGCAGCTCTTTGTAGGGCCCAGCCCTTGGGCCTGTTCCGATTGCTGGGGCCCTGCCCAAGGATCAGGGTGGGGCTGAGGGAGGCAGCAGTGGCCCCAGGCACCCCCCTGCCCTCTACAGGGCTCTGCCCCAGGCACACAACCCAACCTCCAGCTGGCAGCATGGATTAGGGGGCGATGCTAGGCTGTGCCAGAGCTCCCCATCAGTGCATCCCCCACCCCAGCCTTGGGGCACTGGGCAGCCTCTCTTGCCCCAGAGCCCCCCCAGCCCCTTGTCTTCACCCCAGAACAGCTCTGACATCTCCCAGTACATGCTGGGGTCTCTGGGCAGCTGGAACAGCCATGTCCCCCACCCAGAGCTGTAGCCAAGGTGTCCACCAGCCACTGGACTGGTCCCAGGGCTGTTCCTGGCCAAACATTGGCACTGTGCCTGCGGCCACACGGGATTTCTTTGGGGAAGGTTTGGTTCCTTGTTTTGCTGCCTTTTCAGCGGTTGCCAAAACCCTCCCAGTGCCCAGGATGAGCCCAGCCCAAACTGGGACTGCCAGGGGGCCACTACTGTGCTCCAGGCACAGCCCCTGCTGGGGCCACCACGCTGCCCTCAACACATCCCACCTCCTGGGTGTGCACCCCTTTTTCCAGAAGCCCCCAGAACTTTACCAGGGCTCACTCAGGGTTTAGAGGACCCCAAGCCTGGAGCAGCCAGGGGAGGGGAGAGGGACACAGCACATGCACCCAGTGACACACATGCAGCCCATGCAGCTGCACAGCCCCATCAGCACCATCACATTCCACCTGTGCAGCCGCGGGGAAATGGAACACGTCAAAAGTCAAATGAGACATGTTGGATCGTGAACAGAAACCGAGAGTGCAGGAGCGATGAGAGGGATGGAGTGTGGCCAGACACATCACACCCAGAGGGGCGCAGGGACTGGGGACACAGTGACACCCCCCGGCGCCAACCCCGGGACTGCCCAAACTGGGGTCCCGGGGATGGGTGACAGCCACGTCAGGGGAGTCACTGCCCAAGGGGACTCCCGCTACACCACGGCACAGCCCTGGGGACACATGGCTGCCCCCATCCTTTTATTGTAACTGCGATAAATATACCCCGGCCAAGGAGGTCCCGCCAAGCCGAGCCCGGCACAGACACCCCCCAAAACAGATACATTTATATAAAATAACACCACAAAAAGAGCAATTGAATCCCCAGGGGTGAGCGCAGGGGGAGCACGAGCCCAGCCCCCTCCACCCCTGGCACGGAGCAGGGTTGCAAAGCCAAGCGGGGACCGTGGGGTGCGGGGGGACCCTCCCTCCCGACCCCAAACTTTGTTCATCCAGTTCTGTCATGTGCACGAATCCAGCTGCTCCAGAACCATCCGGCGCCCGCTCCCCGTGGCGAGGGGCCAAGCAGCACCGGGGGATGTGCCCGGGGCCGATGCTGCTCCCCCAGGAGTGGGGGGCTGCAGCTGCCCCCTCCCCTCGGCACCCGCCCTCCGTCCCAGCGTGTCCCTCAGAGGTTGTCGGAGCCGGTGGAAGGGTTGGTGTAGGTGAAGGTGCCGGCCCTCGTGGTGCTGCTGCCCGCCACCTTGGGGGGAGGAAAGGCGAGGGGGTGTCAGGGCTGGGCTGAGCCCCCACCGGGAGGCAGCAGACGAACCCGCCACACCCGCTCCACTGCCACCTTGGGCAGCCAAAAACTGCGTGGTGGGCAGGTGCCCCCAGCCCCAGGCACTGTGGGCACCCCGACCCCCCCGCCCCGTGCTCAGGAGGAGCTGCGCTGGCCCCGGCCGTGTTCTCACACGATAAGCCGGCCCGGTGAGCGCGAAGGTAAATATTTACCCAGGCCCCTGGTATTTGCACAGGGTGAGCTGCTCGCAGGGAGCCGAGCAGCTGGACACGGCCCCCGCCCGCAGCCCCGGCTGGGGGGAGCGCAGGGCACGGGCAGCGGGGGCTCGACGGGGCGGCTTCGGTGCCACCCGATGCCCAGAGGGAGCCCTTTGTGCCCGTGGGCAGCTCCCCACGAGGCACCTGCAGCTCCGTTTTCGGGCTGTGGGGTGCAGGGTATGGGGATCAGCCCCCCCGCCAGCCCCGCAGCGCCCTAATCCCGCTCCCCACGCATGGCAGAAGATGCTGCAACACCGGGAGATCCGAGGGTCGGGTTGAGATGCGGCTGAGCAGGAGAAGGGGCAGCGTGGGCGGGCAGCGAGCCCCGCAATGCTGCCGGGGCTGGGCAAGGGGAGAAGCTGCCCAAGGTCGCGGGGAGCTCCCCGGAGCCGGGCCGGGTCTGCCCACGCCGGCCACACACCCGCTCCCAACGCTGCTCCAGCCAGGCGTGAAAGTTACGCTCACCTCCCAGAGAGGCCGGCACGGGACGAGCTCCCTGGACACCTCTCCCTGCCCCGCCAGCTCCGTTAGCCATTAACCCAGAATCCGAGGGATGCATCACTGCTCTGCCCAGCCCTGAGGCAACTGGGACCACGGGGATGGGGGGTCTCACTCTCACCTGGCTGTAGGGGTTGGGTTTGCTGTTGGGGGACACGTAGCGCCCGTGGCTCTGGTACTGGAGGTACTCGGCCATGGGGTGGTAGGAATCCTTCTGGCTGAGCAGGTCCAGCTTCCCTCGGCTTTTCCGGCGGCAGGTGCAGGTGGACTGAAGGGGGAGAGAGAAGGGGTAAGGCCTGAGGTGTGGGGACAGGGAAGAAGGACTCTGGCAGAATGCAGATGAGGATGGGGGTGGGGATGGGACCTCACCATCAGGAGGAGGCAGGTGAAGATGCTCAGCAGGAGCAGGATGCTGACCAGGACCAGCAGAGCAATGGCCCAGTCTGGGACCACGGGCACCGGTGCTGGGGTAATCACCTCTGTGGAGCCTGAAAGGAGCAGAGCTGTGTTTGTGCAACAGGCAGAGCCTGATGGAGCTGAGATACCCCTAGAATGGGGCATCAAGATCTGATCCCTCTTCCACAGAGTCCACTTGCTCTTCCCACTGCTGCCTGCCATGGGCACTGGGAACCTCCATTGGCTTTGCCTGCTGCAAGTCCTGAGCTTGTCACAGCACCAAGCAACCACTCAGCCCCACCCAGAACAGGGCTCAATCCACCCTCCCACCCCGTCCCAGAGCCCCCACTCACTCTGGATGCTGTCCAGCTGCAGGCCCATGATGAAGCCATTCTGGTCCAGGCTCTTCCTCAGGCGCTGCTCAGCGGCATCGGGGGTGACAGTGTCACTGGCGTTCCCAAACATAAGGGTGGACTGCACCTCCACCGAGCCTGGGCTGCATGGGAGGAGGAGTCAGTGCCCAGATCACCCCCCTGAGAGCTCCACATCAGGGGGGATATACGTGACAGGACACTCTGGGACCGCTGCTGCTCACCTGTACTGCAGCTCACTGCACCCCTGGTAGGTCTGTGTGCCCATGCAGCCCGCGCAGCTGAACACGTGTTCATACTGGAATGAAGCATTGGTGTGACAGTCACCTCCCCAAAAACACCCCATCCTTCCCATCCCCGTGCAGGACCACCTGGAGCTGCTGGCAGAGCAGATGCTCAGGGTGAAGCATCCCCAGCACAACACAGGGGGCTCTGCTGGTGTGGGCAGAGCTGGGACTCACCATGGTCAGGATGGTGCTGCTCAGGCTCTGGTACTGCTCAGACATGGGGTCACGCAGGCTCTCATTGAAGCTCCTGTTGAGGATGCGGAAGGACAGTGGGACGCGGACGAGCAGCCGGACACCAGCGGGCAGCTGGGCTGTGGCTTTGCTGGGGTTGGGACCCTTCTGGGTGGGGGTCTGCCTGTGAGCTGTGCTGCCCTCGCCCGTCACAGAGGTTATCTGGGTGGGAGGAACCTGAGCATTGGTGCTCCCATTGCCTTTGGCATGGGAGTTGCCGCCATCCACGGTGGTGGGAGCGGCAGAGCTGCTGTTGGTGCCGAAATGGGGAGCCCAGATGCTGCTGTTTGAAGTGGCATTGGGGTGGGAGATGGCTGGGCTGCTGGGGACAGGCACTATGGTGCCATTGGTCGTGGTGTTGCCCACAGAGTGGTTGTTGGACTGGAAGTCCGTGGTATTTGTGCCAGGGAACATGGTAGCACGGGGGAAAGTTTGGGACCCACTATTCCCTGTGCTTTTGGGGAAGACAGGTGGAGCTGCAGTCAAGGTCCTGGTGGTGGTCTCTGTGGTCATCTCCACGGTGGTGTCAGTTGTTTCCATCTCCATGGTTGTCTCCGTGGGCATGGCACGTGTACCTGGAGAAACACCAGGAGCTGGCAGTTGCAGCCTCGATTTTGGAAGGTTTTGCCCAGCACAGCTTCTCAGCTGGACACTGCAGGAAGCATTGTGATCCCTACAAGCCAACAGTGGGTGGTTCCTGCTGCCCACAAGGCCAACAAGACCTTCAGAAACACTGTGGCTGGTGCTGGGCACACGTGGCATCACAGGGGGTCTGGACAGCCCTGCAGACCCCAGATCCTGGGGTGACCCTGCCATGCTGTGGGCCTCAAGCACCACTCCCGATAAAGCCTCCTTTGCTGTGAGGGGCAGGGTGGGGTGTCCCCCGTGTCCCCCGGACCTGCCTGGCCTGGCTGTGGGCCAGCACAGGCAGCTCCCGGGCAGATTCCCAGCGGGTGCTGCAGGAGCCGGCGGCACTGGAGGAGAGCCCGGGGTCCGAGTGCTCACCGGGACACACCTGCATTCCAGCTTGTGAGCCCCGGGCACAGCCTGCTCCGGTTGGTCCCGGCACAGCCCAGCCCCGGCTGAGCCCTTCGGACACGGCAGAGAAGGGGCCACAGTCTGAGCCCCCCGGTCCTGGCTTTGCTGGGGACAACCAACCCAGGGACGCCGCACCCCAGGACCAGACCAGGAGAGGTGACAAGATCCCGGCTGCCAGGGTGCCACTGGCTCTGGTGTCCCCTGTTCCCCAGTCTGAAAGAGACCCTTCTGCACTCCCCTTGCCCCGTTACCTCCCCGCTTGCCCGGATCCCAACCCGGGTCCCAGCCCAGCTCCGTCTGGCTCGGGTTGCCCCAGCCCCTCACCTGTGCCCAGCACCAGCAGCAGCAGAAGGGCAGTGAACGCCATGGGGCTCGTCCGGAGGGTCCCAGCACCTCTGGGGCTGGGTGCTCGCTGCTCTCCCGTTAGCCGGCGGTGCTCGCCTCAATCCAGGGATCCGGAACTGGCGGCTCGAGACGGTGGCCGGAGCTTTATAGAGCACCTGGAGCAGGTGGGGAGGCCCCACCCCTCCGCCGGCTCCAGGGAGGGGGGTTCCTCTGCCCCACTTGGCACAGGGGTGCCACCACGCCGGTGGGGCCCCTGCAGCATTAACCCCCCCAGGGTGAGTCCCCCGTGCTCCCCCAGCTCGGGGGGACACCGTTGGCAGCGTTCCCGTGCCATGGATGGACGCAGCGTTCCCGTGCCAGGGATGGGCAGAGCCTCAGGTGGGGGCACAGGTACAGGTACAGTAGCTGGGAATCCCGAGGCAGGGGTGGGGGCAGCATCTGCCCAGCCCCATGGGCTGAGCCACGGCCCCCAGGACCTGGTCGGGGTACGGAGGGGACACAGAGCCCCCCAGCCCCTTGGTGCGGGGGGGCCTCATCTTCTGGCTCAGTCCAGGGTTAATCATTACCGGCCGGCCATCGCCTCGCCCTACCCTCAAATAAACACTGGTGACACCACCAAATCGCTTACGCAGGTGGAGCCAAGGGCCCCTCGGCATCCCAGTACCTCCCAGTAACCTGCCTGCAGGTCCCAGGGCCCCCTCCAGCAGGCACAAACCCCTGTCCCCGCTCAGGACACGGCCAATGCCGGGTGCTGTGCTGTGTGCCAGTGCCCCACCCCAGAGGTAACGGGTGCCGCCCGGGTCAGGGCACAGAGCCCCCGTCCTCTGGGTGACACGTGCTCCTGGCACAGCCAGGCATCACCAGCCACTGCGGTCCCTCCCTGCCCCTGCCTTGAAGAGACCACTGATCCCTGGGATGGCCCCGATCCCTGGGAGAGCCCCAGTCCCTGAGGAGGACCCTGATTCCCGGCAGAGCCACAATTTCTGGGGAGGCCTTGGTGGCCTCCTACACCTGGCCCCTGCCCATCCTCATCTGGAGCAGAAATGCCACCCCAGCCATGCCAAAGGGTTCCAAGGCAATGCTGAGAAGGAGCAGAGATGGGGGGACCCTCCGTGCTGCAGTGACCCTGAGGCAAGAGATGGATGGCTTGGGTGTCAATGCAGGTGCAGTGGGACCCAGTGGCACTCTGCCCCTCCCGAGGGCCACAGCCTTGGCAGCAGGGAGGGGAGCATGGGCAGGATGCAGGCAGGGCACAGGCAGGGTGCAGACAGTGACTCTGGGCGATCTTGTCCTCCCCAAAAGGCCTCACCATGGGGACAGCAGTCCCCATGCAGTGACACTGATCCCCCAGTTTGCCCTACCCTCTGTGCCAGCACCAACCCTCAGCCCCACTGAGCACCTGGGGCTCTTCCCAGAGCTCCTCCATCACCCCACAAAGCAGGGGATTGAGGTCTGCAGTGCCCCTCCTGCAGACAGTCACAGAGGACATGCTGTGTGGGGGGCTGAGGGCCAGGAGGGTGTCCTGGGGACCCCAACACCTCCCCTCTCATGGTAACAATCACACACACCAGCCTCGGGACATGGGGCTGTGAGGCCACCTTGGCTGTGTCAGGTGGGTCCCGCACACCCACCCGCACCGTGCCATGTGGGTCCCATGTGCCCACCCTATCAGTGCCTGGTGGGTCCTGTGTGCCCACCTAATCCGTACTCAGTGGGTCCCATGTGTCTACCTGGTCCATGCCCAGGGGGTCCCAGGTCCCTACCGTGCCCAGGGAATCCCATGTCCCCGTCATGTCCAGTGGGTCCCGTGTCCCCATCATGACCGGTGGGTCCCGTGTCCACCCGGTCTGTACCCGGTGGGTCTTGTGTCCCCATCATGCCCAGGGAGTCCCATGTCCCCGTCATGTCCAGTGGGTCCCGTGTCCCCATCATGACCGGTGGGTCCCGTGTTCCCATCACGAGGTGGGGCTCCCACGTCCCCGCCGTGCCCGGGTGGTCCTATGTCCCCATCGTTCCCTGTGGGTCCCGTGTCCCTATCATGCCCGGGGGGTCCCGTATCCACCCTGTCCACGCCCGGGGGGTCCCGACCCGCCTCGTCCCCCCCCAACCCCAGGAGCTCCCGCCCCGGCCGGTGGCTCTGGGGCTGTGGCGCCCCCTGGCGGGAGCGGCCCCGCACGGCGGCACCGGGACTGGGACCGGGATCGAGATCGGGACCGCGACCGGAGCGGGAAAACGACTGGAGCAAAACCCCAGACCCGGACCGAGAGCGGGACTGAAAGCAGGACTGCGACTGGGGCGAGACCGAAGCGGGAGAGGGATTAGACCGAGACCAAACCGGCACCGGGAGCTGGAGCAAGACTGTGACTGGAGCGAGACCGGAGAGGGACCGGGACTAGGACTGGAGAGAGACAAGAGCGGGAGTGGGACGAGAGCGAGACCGGAGGGGGAGAGGGACTGGGAGAGGCAAGAGAAGGGCGAGGAGAAGCGGAGCGGAACCGCAGCGGGAAGGGAACCCGGACCGGGACAGCACCGGGACCGGGGAAGGAGCAAGAGAGGGACCAAAACAGCAGCGGGCCCGGGGTCGCTCCTCGCTGAGAGCCTGGGACGAGGCGCTCGGTACCGAGCAGTGATGCCACCTGCCCCGGGACCCCGGGCAGCGCCTCGGGCCGAGAACGGGCCCCGGTGGCGGCCTCAACACCGGCGGGCAGCCCCGCGTTGCCCTTTTAAGAGGGGCCCGGTGCCGCCGCGCCCATTGTCGCCGCC
>WBMV01003927.1:0-41928 GCA_013396655.1 Campylorhamphus procurvoides
TTAATAACCATGGGGGGTGTAATAACTGAGGTGATTGTGGAGGGGGGTGAGAGCTCTGTGTGAGGGGGCTGTACACAAGGGGGTCAGCACTGAGCAGGATTCAATGGGGTGGGCTTGGCAGGGGTGCAGAGGGGCAGCTGCTGGGGTAGGCACAGGGTTTAGAGATAGGAGGGGTCTGGGGTGCTGTGGGGTAATTGAAGGTGGAACATACAGAGGCTGAACTGCAGTGGGGTGTTGTGTGGGCTGCAGTAAGTTTTTGGTGCCCCCTCCTTGAGGGGTTTGCTGCTGGGGTGGGTTGGCAGCACTGGCACTGCCCACTGGTAAGTGCTCTTGGCTCTCCTCTTTTGGGAGGCCCAGTGTTGCTACTGGAGGGCTGAAGGGCATCCCCTCAAGCCTTTGATCTGGTAATGTGAGAAACAGCCCAGAGGAGAAGGGCAAAACCAGTTTCTACCCTCTTGGAAATACTTGGATTCTGTGCTCTTTTCTGATACCTGCAAAAGCAAGGTCTGAGTGAGCTGCAGGTGACAGTAGGAGGGTGTCAGCTGTGTTTCTCAGTCAGTAAGAGTCACAAACCAGCCTTTTTTAATCAACTGAATGTTTCCTATGAAACGGGTAATCACAGGCACCACATGAGCTGGTTCCTGGCTGCAGCATTCTGTACCCTGAATGTACTGAACCAGCTTGAACTATCTCAGTTGTTCCAAGTCAAACTTCCCTTGCATCATAGAATTCTGAGAAAGTACTTCCACTTGAATCCAGGTTTCAGTCTGCCCTTGAAACTCTGTTTGTAATCAGTGTGACATCTAATGTGTATAGGCAAGGGCTGTGTTCAGCCGCAAACTGGGGAGGTGATTCCCCCTTGAACTGGAGTTTTCCAGTTCCAGAGAGCTGCACTTTTTGGGTCTGTGCAAAACTAAGGCCAGCACAATCCAGTGAATGTTTCATAAGGACTTTTTGCTTTCAGGCACTTGCACAGCTCAAGTATTTTCTGCCTTTCCTTGTAGCAAAGGTGCCCTATCAGGAAAAAAACCCAGAGTTTTCAGGCTCAGAGTCTAAAATGTTAAGTTGGAGCTCAGCTGACACACCTGAGGAGGTGAAGGTTTCATGATTCAATTTTAGCATCTTGTCTTTCTCCAAAAGCTGTTTTCTGCAGAGCCTGGGGAATAGCTGATGACATGAGACTATGGGTACTGTGTGGTTGTTTTTTGTGTGCTCATTCCATGTTGTTCATACTATTGGAATCTGTGCCTCATTCCAGATTTAGATGTCTCAATGGATATGTGGAACCACTTCCATACTTGCGTGGCGTCCATATGGCTACACAGATTTTACATCTACTCTGCTGTTGCTCTTGGGATCATCCTTTGGATTGTCATTCAGTTCACTACTAGAACCAAAAGGAAGGTAACTGAACCTGTCAGCACTTTTGTCTGAGGAGACCCCAAAAACCCATGTGTGGGTAAAGGCACCCCCTGGTGTACAGTGAAATGGGCCCACCTAGAGCGTTGCAAATCCCAAATGTAGTTTAGTTCCTGTGGTTGTAATCCTCAGTTTGGATTAGTTTATGTTTGTGGGTCACTAAAAGCCCTTGTTGCTCTGATATTAGAGCAGATCTCAGCTGGACACTTCTCATGTTGTGTCCACCTGAGTTGCTCTGTCATTCCAAGTAAATCCCTCTGCTTGTGTCCTGCATTTTCACCTTCGTGTTTCCAGTGACGTTAATGGCAAGGTTGGATTGATTTTTAGGATGGGAATGAGTCTTTCAGGAACTGAAAACCACCTTGTTCAGGTGGGAGAAGTTCTGCTGCAGAAGTTGGGAGGTTCAGCTGGATCCTTTCATCTCCCAGATACTGTAGCATGGCCTAGAACAGGCAGACACTTCCTGCTATGTCTGTCTGGGTGTGAGAGGAACCAAAATGCTTTGACTGTTGCATTTGTGTAGTGCTCAGAGTCTGACCATGGGATTTGAATTTTAACTGCTTTTGGTCTGACATCACTTTGAAAGGGATTGAAGGTGATACAGCTCCTGTTTCCTAGGATGAAAAATCCAATGGGAATCCCACCTCCTCCAGAGGAACAGAAGCCAAGCTAGGAAATGGATGTGCCACCCCTCAGGCAAAGGAGGTGTATGTTGCTGGAGTCAAGATTTTCTATGGCTCTCAGACTGGCACAGCAAAGGTATCAGTTACTTTTGGTCTACATATGTGAAATAGATTTGAAATATTGCTGTGATTCAAGGAAGTTGCATGTCTTAAAACTGCACTGGGTACGAATCTGAGAGTTAGGAAGTTCATTAGGTTGTTACAAGTCGCTGCCCAACAAAAAAGACAAGTGAAAATTCTATAAAAATGACCATTTTCCCCCTCCCTTTAAGTGGGGCATGCAGCATATTGATTATGAAGCTTAAAGTTTACTCTCACTATATAATTTTAATTTGCTAGCAGGTCTTTTTAGAGAGAGGTGCTGGTTTTGGTGCTTTCTCCAAAAGAAATGTAATTTGTGTGTGTAAATGTAAAGTCATTAAAATGCATGGAACTCTCAGCCATTTTTTTTAATGTGTGCAATTACAGGTCCAGTGTCCAGGTTTTGGGTGTCATTGCTCTTCCTGAGAGAAATTTTGTGGCTGAGCAGAGCAGGGCTTGTGTGAGTTGGAATAATTGAAAACTTCCTCTGTTTCTGTTTTCAGGGATTTGCCAAGACTCTGGCTGAAGCTGTTGCTGCCCTTAATTTGCCTGTGCAAGTCATTAACATGGGAGACTATGACCCAGATGATTGTTTATCAGAGGAGGTGGGTATGGCATAAATAGGAATAATAAATACAAGTTTTTCCTGGGATTGTCAAGGCTGTTTTCCTCTTGTATTTCTCTCCCCAAAACTGTGTGTTGAAAATTCCTTCCCTGCCACATAAGCAAGTGTAGCCCATCAGCCCTCAGGAGAAAATACCTACATATTGAAAATTACTAGGAAAACACCACATAGAACATTTTGATGCTGACAGTGACTTTGTATGAGTCAGTTCTTTCACTCAAGTGTGAGTGTGGCTGCACCAGATCACCTGTTACACCTGGGGAAGGGTTTAAAGCCAGAACAAGAAGCTGGTGATGCTTCTGCAGCCTTTTCAGGCTTGTAAGTTTAAAAACTCCTTGTGAAGTGTATCTGTAAGGGCTAATCCATGGTGGGTTTTTCTTCTGTGAATATGGATAGCTGCTACTTGGAAGTTTTAATTACACCAAAACATTTTGGGATGATCTCCCTCCATGTGGGAACTGTGTGTTGGGGATTCCTGAGGGTTCCAGTATGAACTGTCAGCCCTGGATACTGCCCCTAACAAACCTGTAAATGTGAGGCTGAGAAGGCTTAAGTATTTAATCTGTGGGGGACTTTGTGGTGAAGGAAAGGAGTCTGTTCAGGAAGCTGCTGATTGGGGAAAGTGTCCAGTTCTGCTGTACCACCCTGTCTGTTCAGCAAGGGACAAAGAGCCTGCTCTCTCTGCTAATTTAAGATCGTTCACCACCATTGGGATTGTCACCTGCACCATCCCACATTAACAACTATTAACACTCTTAGCCTTGTCTTTTGACTTTGTGCAGTGTTGCAGCTCTTTGCCTGATGCCAATTGTTTTGGCAAATGCAGTGCCCGTTCCCATCCTGTCCTGTTTCTGTGCTTAGACAACCAGCAGGAGCATCTGTGTGTTCCTGGTGGCCACATACACGGAGGGGCAGCCCCCGGAGAGCTCAGCCTGGTTCTGCAAGTGGCTGGAAGAGGCAGCCAACGATTTCCGCTTTGGCAAAACTCACCTGAAGGGCCTGAGATATGCTGTGTTTGGCTTGGGAAACTCGCTGTATGTGGATCATTACAACACAGTAAGTACCCCCTGTCCTCCCTCCCTGGTTTTTGCTCCTCTGGTGAACTGCTCCATGAATGGCTTCAAAACTGAGCCGTGCTGATGGATTGGGTGAGAATTGCAGCTGCTGTGCAGAGTTGAGGGACTGGGTTTAGGGCACAGGCAGAGTCACAGAATCCTTTAGGTTGGGAAAGACCTCCCAGACCATCGAGTCCAACCTGTGCCCGATCCCCACCTTAACAGCTAGACCAGAGCACTATGTGCCACGTCCAGTTGTTCCTTGGACACCTCCAGGGATGGGGACTCCCCCACCTCCCTGGGCAGCCTGTGCCAGTGCTTGACTATCCTTTTCTTAAAGAAATTCCTTCTGATGTCCAACCTGAACTTCCCCTGGCACAGCTTGAGGCTGCTTGTCCTGTTCCTGTTCCCGTTCCCTGGGAGCAGAGCCTGACCTAACTCTGGCTCCCCCCTCCTGTCAGGGAGTTGCAGAAGGAGAGCCAGAAGGTCCCCCTGAGCCTCCTTTTCCCCNCTCCTTTTCTCCAGGCTGAGCCCCCCCCAGCTCCCTCAGCTGCTCCTGCTGCTCCAGCCCCTTCCCCAGCTCCATTACCTTCTCTGGACATGCTCCAGCTCCTCAATGTCTGTTTTATCCTGAGAGGCCCAGAGCTGGACATAGCCCTCGAGGTTCCTCAGCAGTGCCAGCACAGGGGGACAGTCACTGCCCTGGTCCTGCTATCACACTACTGCTTATACAGGCCAGGTGACATTGGCCTTTTTGGCCACCTGGGCAGTGCAACTTTGAAGCAACTGTGCTGCCCTTTTAAATGGGAAAGGAGTCCCACATTCACTGGGAGGTGTGGGAATACATCTGCTCAGTCCTTACTGAGTTCATTTCCTGGTTTTGAAAGCTTCTTGTCAGCAGATGAGAGTACAGTACTGTAAACATTCTCACTTGCTGCCTTCTAGTTTAGAGGGCTTTTCTCAAACCTGGCTCCTTTGTATGTTGTGGATTTTGGCTTTATTCCCTGATGTAAATTATGGCAGCATCTTTGTCTGGTCACTGGTCTCACTCAGGAAAATGGCATCTCTTGTCCCCACATTGTTGTGTTTACAGCTGGAGCCATGTGAAACATGTTACACACGTGACCACTTAGGCCAGCAAGCACCACACAGAGCAGCTTGTTCCCAGAGCTCATCCCTTGCCACACCAGGGGGATGGCAGAGGGTTTTTCCAATGGAGTCTGGGGGAGGGTGGTGCTGTTCAGGCTGCCTTGTGTGTGCTGAGGCAGCAGCTGAGAGGGACCCCACAAGTCCCATGCAGCTCACTGGCTCTGTCTCCAAGGTTGATCTTTGCTTTTTGTTAGTTCCCTGCTTTAACCTGGACTTGGTTTAATTTCCCTGCACCATTCCTGCTGCCCTAGGTTGGAAGAAGGATTGACAGGTGGCTGTGGGTGCTGGGTGCCAGCCGTGTCATGACCCGTGCTGAGGGCGACTGCAATGTGGCGCGGAGCCGGCACGGCAGCATCGAGGCTGACTTTGGAGCCTGGCAAACCAAATTCCTCACTCGGCTCCAGGCCCTCTGCAGAGGGGAGAAGAAGCCCTGCAGTGGGAGGTGCAAGAAAGGGAAGTGCAAATCTCCAGGGAAGCAGAGCAAGGAGAGCTCGGATCATGAACACGGGGCGTCAGAACATGAGAATACTGAGGTACAGCCACAACCCATGAGGCCTCATTTCTGGTTTGATGCCCCTTGGAGCACTGCTTGGCTTCTCTCCCTCCTACAATCCCGGGGGATGATGATACTTTGTTCTGGAGCAGAGGGGGAAGAGGGATGAGATCCCATGGCTGATAATAAGTAGAATGAGCCATCCAAAAAGAAGTACCAAAGAATTAGAGTTGGACCCAGCTAGATGGTATTTATGTGATGAGGTAGTCTTGCTTTCGAGGGGGGAGT
The DNA here is from genome assembly GCA_013396655.1 of Campylorhamphus procurvoides. NCBI lineage: Eukaryota > Metazoa > Chordata > Aves > Passeriformes > Dendrocolaptidae > Campylorhamphus > Campylorhamphus procurvoides. The sequence continues at coordinate 5,794 of WBMV01003927.1, forward strand.
GGTTTGTGTTGTGGCAGATGCTCCAGAGAGCCTGCCTGTGTTCTCATCAGAGCCTTTGCCTTGTCTCATGGCCAAGTGAAGCNGAGTCTTGCTCTTGGGGGATGGGTGGTTTATGTTGTGGCAGATGTGTCAGGGAGCCTGTCTGTGTTCTCATCAGAGCCTTTGCCTTGTCTCATGGCCAAGTGAAGCATTTAGTTCCCTATGAGCAGTTAAGCTGCTTCCACTTCCTCCTGGTGAAGCTTAGCTGCTCTGCCTGCATCCCAAGGCTCTTCCAAAGGCAGCTGGGGGACTGTTACTTGCTCAAGTCCTGGATTTTCTCTGTATGTGTCTGCCTGCAATGGTTTGTTTTCTCCAGTGTTGGTTGATTGCAGATTTTTTAATAAAAAAGCCTCTTTCATGCTCTACAGTGCAAAACCCAGAGCTGCTCTGGAACTTTAACCCTCCCTCAAGCCATTTACTGGGGGTTGGAAATGTTTGCTGTGGCCGTGGTGAATTTTGTAGGAAAAGAAGTGGCTCTTCTGGTGAAGTTTGGGAGTGCTGGCCAAGAGGAGTAAACCTTGCTGTGACACCACTGCTGTTGTGCTGTACCTTGGCTTTGTACAGAAAGGGAGACATCCTTTCTGCTCTATTAAGAGTTTGTTTTAAAAAGCAGATCCCTCTCTCCCTGTTAATTCATCCAGGGGCACTTGGAGGGTTTAAAGGGGTTCAGGCTTCCATATACATCCTACAGGTTATTGATAAGATATTCCTTGTTTTNCCTTGTCTCATGGCCAAGTGAAGCATTTAGTTCCCTATGAGCAGTTAAGCTGCTTCCACTTCCTCCTGGTGAAGCTTAGCTGTTCTGCCTGCATCCCAAGGCTTTTTCAAAGGCAGCTGGGGGAGTGTTACTTGAGCAAGTCCTGGATTTCCTCTGTATATGTCTACCTGCAATAGTTTGTTTTCTGCAGTGTTTGTTAATTGCAGATTTTTTATAAGAAAGCCTCTTTCATGCTCTACAGTGCAAAACCCAGAGCTGCTCTGGAACTTTAACCCTCCCTCAAGCCATTTACTGGGGGTTGGAAATGTTTGCTGTGGCCGTGGTGAATTTTGTAGGAAAAGAAGTGGCTCTTCTGGTGAAGTTTGGGAGTGCTGGCCAAGAGGAGTAAACCTTGCTGTGACACCACTGCTGTTGTGCTGTATCTTGGCTTTGTACAGAAAGGGAGACAACCTTTCTGCTCTATTAAGAGTTTGCTTTAAAAAGCAGATCCCTCTCTCCCTGTTAATTCATCCAGGGGCACTTGGAGGGTTTAAAGGGGTTCAGGCTTCCATATACATCCTACAGGTTATTGATAAGATATTCCTTGTTTTCAGTGGTCTTCACTGGTAAGGAGTTATTTCACTGAGATGAAAGGTGTTATGTTTAACATTCAGATAAATCCTTCAGTTGTTTTCTCTAATCTCTCCCACAGGCAGAGGAATTGTTTGAAACCAGTAGTGAGGAGGAAGCTGATGCAGAGGAAGCTGGAGGCACAAATTCTGTCATAGATGTAGAAGATCTCGGCAACATCATGGGCCACATGAAGAAAGCAAAGGTATGGAACTGGCAGGTCTTGGCCTCTGATCAATTGGATTGTTTAAAATTTTACTTCCTGGATTTGAATCTAATTTAGAGTTTGGTTGGGGAAGAGTAAAATATGAGGTATTGGAGAGCCTGTCCCAAAACATACCATACTTTGGAGGTGTGGTGGATGTTGTTACAGATGAACTGTGACTTGTTCACCCAGGAAATGCTGCAGTGGTCATGGGTTATTTTCAGTCTGAAACACCAAACTTCCCACCAAACCAACCTCTGTAATTACACCTTCCTTACTTTGGGAACCTCTCACTGCTCTTTCCCAAAATGAGGCCCTGACGCAGGTTGGGCAGAGAAGCTGTGGCTGCCCCATCATCCCTGGAAGTGTCCAAGGCTAGGCTGGACAGGGCTTGGAGCAACCTGGGCTGGTGGAAGGTGCCCCTGCCATGGCAGGGGGTGGCACTGGACGATCTTTAATGTCCCTTCCAACCCAAACCATTCCATGATTCTATAAAAATATAACTATTTTCTCAGCTGAGATGACACAACAGGGCCACTTGAAGCCAGGCTGCGTGCTTGGGTGGGGAGGAGGGTGCAAGGGGGCATTGGGATCTCTGTTCCTCACCCTAGGGAGGAGGGAGCAGGTAAATAAAACCTTTTGTGCTTTTATAATAAATTCAGTGAAGAGAGTAACCTCACTGAGCTGGAGGAGAGGCTGGCTGCTGCAGGGGGACTGTCCCTGAGTTTCTATGGACTTGTGTGCTGCAGCCTGTGAGGGAAGGGTGGGTGACCTTTTTGGCTTGGATTTGGAGGGAGAAAGCAGCGATGTTTCCCCGGTGGAACCGTGGGCCTTTCTCCTGTCTCTCCTGCGCTCACCACTAGAGGTCACCGGCCAAAAGGGAACTGCGTTTGCTGCAGCAGCTTCTCCTGCGAGGAGGTTCAGCCCAGGGAAGGGAGGTGGTGACATCCAGCACTTTTACGAATAATTAGGAATTGGCTTTTCACTGACTGACAGAATATGGCAATGCCGTGATCAAGGAGTGATCCAGGAAAACCACATGTCCCAGCCCAGTTTATGAATAAAGAGTGAGCACAGCAATAAAATCCTGCCTGCTCTTCACTTCTTGAGCTCGTGGCTCTGATAGTGAGCAGGGCTGAAGTCAGTGTGGTGTGGGTTTATACACAGGTAGTGGAAATTCACTGCTCTCTGTGCCCTTGATTGATGGAAGATCCAAACCCCTTTCTCCTCAGCTTTTTGTTGCTCTGCTCAAGCAGTGAGAGGCCTGTGTGGTGTAGTACTTGCACTTCTGTGCTATTGGAGACCTTAAAGGCTGTAGTTCTTTCTGGCCCCTTCACTCCTGTTCTGCCAGGCTGATCTGCCCAGCTGCAATCCACAATTCTGGGTTCAAGCTCCTGTAACCAGAGCAGGGCATGGAGAAAGGGCCCTCAGCAGTGACTCCATGGGAATCCTCAGCTCTCAGGCATGGGGTGTTGGCAGCATAGAGCTGTGTCAGTATTCCATGGGGGAGCCTGAGCTGATGGCCATTGCTGGGAGGGAGGATGGCTTGGTCTTGGTGCTGACTCTGCTGGGGAACGTGCACATGGACTGGGAAGGTTTATGCAAATGCTTGAGCTGTGAAATTGTCCTTGTTTACTGTGACACAAATGAACGCTGAGGGCTGGATATGAAAGAGCAGATGATGTGTATTTAGGAAGATCATTCATCACAGCCAGGCTCTCTTGCTGCCAGGCAGGAAGCTGTAGTTGTTCACATCCAGAGCACCTCAGTTGAAATCCCCTCCCCTCTTTTGAGGTTCAGAGTTTGTGCAGTGACAATTTTCCCTTGTCAGGTGAGGTGTGCTCTCCCTTAAACCATTTTTCCTCTTATGGAATGCTCAACTGTGTAAAATTCCTTTGGCACTTCTGTTTGACACTGAGCTAACCTGTTGTCTTGTAGTAAATCTTTACCTGTGCAGGGAATTGCTCTGGAGATGTGTACCTGAGCTAGTCACATACAAGTGAGCAAGTTGGAGAGACACTTGTCTATTTTCAGAGCTGCTGGGATAAAGTTACACAGTTCCTGGTGATGGTGCCTCCTGCACGCAGAATGTGAGCACAGAAATGGCCAGAAAGTTGGGGGTATATTGGTAATATATTCAAATATATTAAATAACAGCTGATAGAAGAGTAAATCCCACACTTAGTGCACCAAATCTCATAATGGTGTGGTGGTGGTTCTTAGTGGGTTTAAGAACTAGATGGACTTCTGAGTTTTACAGCGGAGGCACTTTCCATGTCCTCCAAAGCTGCTCCCCTGGAATGTATTTATGGGATGGAAGTGAACTCTGATGGGAGTGTCTGGGGCCTGTAAATGCTATGAAACCACAGGGACACCAGTTCTTGCTGTAGATTATCTGGGTGATTGTGATAAACCAGAAAGATCAAGGGAATGAAATGACTTTACTGACCTTCATATCTATAAACTTCAGGCATGAGTAGCAACAACAATATCCTAATTACTTTTTTTGATGGGTTGGGAAGTAATCAAGTGAGCATGTTCTGTTAACACAATTTTGAGATTAATGTTGTTTTTTCCTAAAGTGAAAAGTTTAATGATGCTGACAGTCTCATTTGCAAGATAAATAGAGAAAGGGAATGGATTTAAGAGACCAAGACTGAGTTTACAGGCACCAAAATCTCCCTCGGGGTGTGTTCAAGGAGCTTCTTTGTTCTTCTGTGTCTGTTTGCCCCAGGGGAGGTTTTCTAATCCCTAAAAAGTCACCTTCTGTTAGCCAGGTACTGCTGTGATTGTAAATCCCACCTCTTCCAGTGTTCCCAAGAGCCCTTGGAGTTTGTGGGAGCTGTGGAAGACCAAACCTTGGGTGAAGAGACTCTTAATGAAGCTGTCTGGGTTTTGGTTGGAATGGGGCAGTGGGAATTAAGGTATTTAAGGCAGAAGGAATTTACAGACCAACTTTGTGTTACAGGGAGAAACTTTTTAGAGTAGGAAGAATTATTAGCCATATTTTATCCAAATTGAACACGGTTTGGACACTTAACTGTCAGTTAAAACTGATGTGGACATTTAGAGCCTCTCCAAAAACTTTTAATGGTGAAAGATTCCTTTGTGAAGAATGAGCCCTTCTCTGCAGCAGCTCAGGCTCTAGATTTTCACCTATGCTACTCTGACTCAGAATTACATTTTAAAATAAGCTTTAAAAATATAATTTAACATTCTTAGGGACTACTTCTAGCATTAAAATCTGGGTTTTGTCAGAGGGACACTTCACCCTTCTCCTTTTTTTGTGTTCAAATCTTTATTCTCTAAACCCTGGCTATTGGAAAGAATTCCTAAACATCATCACAGGAGATCTTGAGCTTCCTTTTTTTATGAGCAAGGCTTGTGAGCACCCAAAGGAAAAAAAAGAAGGAAAAAAAGCCCTAAAAATAACTTTAAAGATAACTTCTGGCTGGATGTTGTGACATGTGGTATGATAGTGGCTTCCTTTGTAAAGGGATTTGAGCTCTCTAAATGAAAACTCTTTCTGCCCTGAGGGATGGATCCCATATCTCGTGTTGTTCTTTCATCTGTTGTGAATTAGTCAGGAAATGGGTAGTGAAGCAGAGCTGATAGATATAAAAAAATCTGGAAGACTGAAGTGCCCCAGGGTGTTTGGATTCCTCTTGATTTGCAGCTTTTTCTGGACCAGTCCACTGTTGGAGGTGAGCAGGGCTGGCCCTGCAGCAGCCCAGCCCACCTGCTCACCATTTCTCCCCAACTTTGAGCTCCACTTCTCAGGTGTCTTTTTTCCTGTTTGTTTTTTAAGGTTCTTGCCAGTCCAGGGACACAGTTGAGAATTCCACAACTTGGTGCAGCAAAGCTCCTCTGCTCTGGGGACAGGCTGGGAGTGCTGGGGGGGTTCACCTGGAGAAGAGAAGGCTCCAGGGAGACCTGAGAGCCCCTTCCAGTGCCTAAAGGGGCTCCAGGAGAGCTGGAGAGGGACTGGGGACAAGGGATGGAGGGACAGGACAAGGGGGAATGGCTTCCCACTGCCAGAGGGCAGGGTTAGATGGATATTTGTAAGGAATCCTTCCCTGTGAGGGTGNGAAAGGAATAAAATGTGACTATATGGCTCAATTTTCAAGTCTAAGCAGTCACTTTTGGTTGGACACAGACACATTTGTAGTTTTAACTCTTTTGGCTCCTTTGAAAATCAGTCTTCTTTATGGTGTGTCTGAGGATGTTTTCCAAGTCAAACAGACATGGACAGGCTCTGGGAGCTGTGTGGGGAATGGAGCTGTGGCTTAATGACACCTTGTAAAACCTGCCCTGCAGCAGAGCCATCTGAAACCCCTGCACAGACACCTTCAAGTTGTGAGCTGGGAGGTTTTTCTGTCCTTGAGGATTTTGGCTGATGTTGAAACTGGATGTTGGTGGGTTCATTTATCCTTCTGCATTTCATGGAAGATGCACAGTGTCCTTTCAGACTGATTCACTTGGATGGCAGCATAAGCTTCTGTCAGTGCTTGTCTGCATGAGTTTGGGATTTAAAATGCTGCTCTGTATGTACAGAAATCTCAGCACTGACTTCTCAAACAAAGAGAAAATGGAAGATTTGCTCTTTGAGGACAGAGCTGCAGGACTGTTCAAAGATCCTTTCTTTGGGTGGCAGCTGGGACCTGCTCTCATCCTACAGCAAAGGGAGGGAGATGTGGCTGGAGTTTCCTTCCACCTCATTATTGAATATTCACAATGGTTTCTTCTCCAGGAGAGACAAATCTTGCCTGTGAGGTTGTATTTTTTTCTAATTTTTTTTGTATCAATCAGAACTTCTGAGGGACTTTCCCCATTTTTGAAGGGAACCTACAGGAAAGGTGGAAAGAGACTATTTACAAAGTCTTGGAGTGCCAGGGCAAGGGGGAATGGGATCAAACTACCAGAGGACAGGGTTAGATGGGATATTGGGAAGGAATTGTTGGCTGTGAGGGTGGGCAGGCCCTGGCACAGGTTGGGCAGAGAAGCTGTGGCTGTCCCTGGATCCCTGGGAGTGTCCAAGGCCAGGTTGGATGGAGCTTGGAGCAAGCTGGGCTGGTGGGAGGTGTCCCTGCCCATGGCAGGGGGTGACACTGGATCACCTTTACAGTCCCTTCCAACCTCGAGAATTTTAGGATGATTCCCTGGTTTAAGGGCCACTTGACAACATGTGCCATGATTTTTGCTTCTGGCCAAGCCACCTTGTGTTTCAGCCATAGCAAGGTGATGGATCAGCCCATCCTCTCTCAGCTCTCTGCTCTGGTTGAGGTTGTTGTGCCTCACTGGGCACTGATTGTGGAGTGGGGACATAGCCTGGGATTATATGGGCTCTGGCAGATTTTCTAATAAGATTTTCTTGTTGTTGGGCTGTTTGCTGGATCAGAGATCAGTGCCTGCCCCTCCTGAGGAAGCTGGAACTGCAGTGAGGTCTCCTTGTGCTCCACAGTGTCCTTGTGGAAGTGTGCTCCCTATCCCTTCTTCTCCCTGTGTTTCAGTCTTACAGGAGGGTTGTTCTGTAAGGAAAAGTGCCATTCCTGTGGGCAGCCTGATGTCTCAGCTTCCCAAATCCCCACGTGGCTCTTGCCATCACTGACAGGGGAAAAGCTGTCAGCATTCCTGGCTCTCCTCTCACCCCTGGAGCTCTTCTTGCTGTGAACTTTAACTCTTCATTCATGTAATTCATGAACTTTAATACTTCATTTAACAGCTTCCCAGGGAAAGTTTTGCTAATACTTCCTGCTTGCCAGGCAGCCTTTTCCTGATTTCCTGAGAGCCTTGCCAGCATTTTCCCCTCAGCTCTGGTTCTGGGACACCTGGCTCCAGCCCCTGATGCATGACTGTTTTCCTAGTGCTTGTGCTTTTCATTTGTTAAAAGGTCCTGGAGCCTTTAGATGGATGAGACTGTAAATCATGGCAAGGCCAAGGGTTGCCTTTTGTCTGACCACTGGGAGGTTAAGTTGGAAAGAAGTTTAGTCGAAATTGGGTTATTCTGGGTGTCATTTTTCTTCTGAGAGTAAAAACTTCTGGGGGGACTTTGCTTTTTTAGCCATGGCACATCAGTAAATGCAGCCATGAGGCTACAAGTGCTAAATTGAGTTAATTTAGGGAATCACAGAATGGTTTTGGTTAGAAGGGACATTAAAGCTCATCTCATTCCACCCCTTGCCATGGGCAGAGACACCTTCCACCAGCCCAGGTTGCTCCAAGCCCCATCCAACCTGGCCTTGGACACTTCCAGGGATGATGGGGCAGCCACAGCTTCTCTGCCCAACCTGTGCCAGGGCCTGCCCACCCTCCCAGCCAGGAATTCCTTCCCAATATCCAACCTAAATTTCCCCTCGCAGTTTGAACCAGTTCTGCTTTTCCTGTCACCCCAGTTCCTGATGCAAAGTCCCTCTCTGGCTTCCTTGTGGCCCCTTCAGATCCTGGAAGGTGCTCTGAGGTCACTACACAACCTTCTCTTCTCCAGGCTGAGCAGCCCCAACTTGCTCAACCTTTGCATGGAGTTTAGGTACCTTTTTTGATTTTTCTCACCCCTGCAATATTAATTTGAAGAATGTTTGATGTAATAAAAGAGAACAGGGAGATGCTGGGCATCTTGTCATCCTGGAGAGAGCACTTCAAAGAGGAGGTGTGGCAGCAGCACATCCTGCTGGTCACATTTGGATGCAGCTGTGGGTGAATTTGGAAAGCAAATTTGTAGGAAACCCTTTGAAACACTTGGAGTGTGACTTATCCAAGTGGCAGCAGCAGCTCTGCCCAGGCAGGGGGAGCTGAGCCCCTTGTCTGTGACTGTGCCCTGTGTCAGATGCTCTTCACCCCTCAAGATTGGGTTCTCTGTGCCCACAAGGGATGAGCTGCCCTGCCTGGATGGCAGAAAAAGGGAAGAGATCCCTTTTTCCCTTCACCTGCCCCTGAGGTTCAGGTGCTTTTATTTAGGTCTGCCTCAATGGCAGCACCAGAACCCCCTCCAGGAGGTTGTACTGGAGCTGTGCAGGGTCCTGATTCCAGGGAATTGGGGTGTATCCATGGGCTCTCCCCCCTCTGAGCACACCCCAGGGGATGACTCTTCAGTTTTTTGGCAGGGAAGTATTTCAAGGGCCTCAAAAGCTGGCTCTTGTCACTGCCTGCTTGATTTGTTATGGAAAGGCAGTAATTTGCCTTGGATTTACTACAGGGCTTTCTGCTAAATCACCAGAACTTGAGAAGTCTGCTCTGTGCAAAGTTAACTTTGTTCTCTCCACTCCAGCCCTAAATAATAGATATGAGGGGTTTATTAAGCAAATAAGCAAAAATCCCTGTGCTGTGAATTGCATTTCCCACAAGGAGTATCTGAAGCCAATCGTTTGCCAAAGGGAACAAGTCAGGGATTGCAGTTCAGAGAAAAACAAAGGATTATTTTGTTTATAGGCTTTCACATCAAGGTGTGGGGAGGGAAAATTATGATCATCTCTGAGGGGAAAAATGATTATTGGACTGTATTTCTGCCCTAGCATTAAGGCAGTTTGAATGCTGTGTTTAGGTGCTTTTTTCAGGTACTTTTTTTGCAGTGACAGAGAGGTGGAAATGCAAATACTTCCTATGCAGAAAGACTCTTTCCATATCTGAAGGCTGTCTTGGATGGGATGTCTCATTTGCAATTAAATCAATTGCTGTGTTTTAAATATTGTGATGTGCTCCATTATGGAGAGTTAGTTCTTCTGGGAGAATTAACCTGGCACAAGATTACAGGACATGTCCACATTTGAATCCTCCTGAGCATTTTAAGTGGCTGACAAATCATAGAATCATGGAATGGGTTGGGTTGGAAGGGACCTTAAAGACCATCTTGTTTCATCCCCCTGCCATGGGCAGGGTCACCTTCCACTAACCCAGGTGGTTCAGTCTGGGCTAAGGTAGAGCCTTTCCTTGGGCTTAGTTCTGGCTTAAATGAGCTTGTGGCAGGAGAAACTCTTTATTTTGCACTTAATAGATAAAATCTTCATCTCCCATCTCCTTCCCTATGCAATGAGGCTTTTCCAGAAATATTAATCTTGCTGTTGAAGAGTCTTGCTGATGATTGAAGATCAAGGCTCAACAAATGAGTTTTTAAACCCACCAAATAAGTAATTATTAGATGTAGCCTTGCAGGGGAGTTTTGGAATGTTATAGAAAGCAATGCTTTCCTGCCTGAAAGCTCAGCAAGGTGAGTGGAGGGAAGTAGGAGATGGGCACAGCTTTCTCCTTCAGGAAGGACCATGTTGTGGTGGAAAAGTGAGTCTGTGAGCCCACTTTGATCCAAAATGAGTAGGGAAGGTTTCCTTCCTCAGTGCTTATTAGGAACCATTACATCCTTAAACCTCTGTGTGTGTGGGTTTTTATTATTACTTTTAATTTTTTCCTGAGGCACCTTTTATTTTTCTGAAATTTTACATAGGTACAAAATAAATCTGTTTACATCCAGGAGCATTTCCCTGCTTGGGAAGAACAGTTTGGCAAGTCAGGAGCACTGGTTTCCCTAGTGATGCTGACAGTTGGTGGGCAGACTCAAAAACTGGAAGCATTTCTATGAACTTCTTGATGTCTTTGGCACAAAAGAGGCTTGGATGTGAAATACCCTCAGATTTTGAAGACAAAATGTCCTCTGCTTGTTTTTGTTTGTTGTTTATCCATAACTCCTTTAATAAAAGCCATAAAGGACTGACAGGTTACAAGTTGTGTGAAATATCCAAGTAATTATTTCCACTTTGATGCTTCTTTGTGCAGACATGAAACAATAAATATCCATAAAGTCTCAGAAGTGACACACAGCGGGGGATTCACCACTTTTTATGTCCCAGGGTTTGCTTCTCCTGCTTGGAACTTTCTCCTAATACCTGATATTCCTTGCATTTGGTTTTTTAAGTAAGCTCCAAGGGCTTGGCTGGGTCTGGAAGCCAGAATTCCATGGGATGATGCTGGAGTTGTCTGGGAACGGCCTCTTTGGTGGGTCCTGTGGCTGCTGCCTCAGGACACTTGTGCAGACCACAAAATCCTGAGCTGTGGGTTCCTCCCTGGCCTCTCCCAAACATTTGGCACTCCAGACACACCCTGGTTTGTGGAGGGATGAGATTATTGTGCACTCATAAAACACTCGGGCTTAAATCCTGGAGTCCTTTTCCCTCTTGGATGGGATAACACCCTGGTTGTTAAAATATCCTTGAGAATCTTATTGCTGTGTTAGTAGGAGAAAATTGAGTGTGTTGTGGGTTTTTCCTTCCATATTGACTGTCCTAAATTGCCAAAGGGTCAGAGTGAAGGGAAAAGGGATTACATCAAAGCAGGAATTCCTGTGTGGGCACTTGCCTTGCTTTCCAGTCTGCCAGGCCTGTGGCTGGACTGGGCCACAGTGTTTAAAATGTGATGCTGAAATTTCAATGGTTGTAATTCACTGTGTTTGAACAGAGAGAATGTGAACTCCAGGCAGGAGGTGCTGGAATGATGAGAGAAAGCACTGGAAGGAAAGAGGAGGGGGAGAAGAGAGAGATGATAACGCCGGCCCTGAGAGATGCACTCACAAAACAAGGTGAGGCTCTGCACAGACCTGTCTTGGTGGTGGACTCTGACCAGAGCAGTGATGGAGGGTGTTCTTTGTGTGAAAGCTGCTGCTCTGGACCCTCAGTCATGGCAGGCTCTAACCAGAGGCATCACAGAATATTTGGGGTTGGCAGGGACCTCTGGAGATCACCCCCTGCCCAGGCAGGGTCACCAGAGCAGGTGACACAGGAAAATATCCAGGTGGGTTTGGAGTGTCTCCAGAGAGGGAGACTCCACACCCTCCCTGGGCAGCTGTTCCAGGGCTCTGCCACCTCAGTGTTGAGGTGGAACTTGTGGTTTAATTTATGGCCTTTGCTCCTTGTCCTGTCACTGGGCACCACTGAAAAGTGTCTGGCACCATTCTCTGCCACCCAAACCATTCCATGATTCTGGCACTGCCTGTGTTTCATCCAGAGATCTAATACCTGCCTGCAGGGAAGTTTAGGGACCTGGTGGCTTTGGATAGCAGGCTGTGGGGTGGGCTGTGGGGACAAGGCTGTAGAGATGGGCAGCAGGGAGGTCAGTGCAGTTGTCTGCTGTCCCTTTTTGAGAGGTCAGAGGGGCTGCTGAGTCCATGGATGGTGCCCCAACTGCCCAGACATCTCAGTTGGTGTATGGGACTCAGGCCCCCAGGTGTGCTCCTGACTCCTGAGAGGTTTGTGGGGCCCTGCCCTGCCCTTTTTGGGGCACAGGGCTCTGTGCTGCCCTGTGTGGTGGTTGCAGGAGTGTTTCTCACTGACTCACTTTCTCACACTGTCTATGTTGGTTTGGTTTTGGGGCGTGAATGAAACGGTGCTTTTGTAAAAAGTGGCCATTTGGAAAATGAAAGCAGTGCTGGAGGGAAGGTCACCTTCCTCCCATAATTTTTTTTGGCACAAAGAGAGGCTCCCCAGAGAGCTCTGATTTGCTTGTGATGCTCCAGGGACAGGAATTCATTATCTGGATAAGTAGGTCCATATTTCTCCCTTCCTTTGGCATTCAGGGTAGTGCCTGTATTGGATCAACTAGTAGGATCTGCTTACATAAACCTGCAGTTTCAAACACTTCAAGCTATTGTGTCTGTCTCCTTGTAGTTACAGCTGCCTCTCACAGCCCTCCCCTCCTCTGCTGCTCTCATCATTCTTTTAATGGTCTCTCAGCAGTGGAGAAGAGAAGCTGTGTTTCAGTGTCATATAACATTTTTCCTGCCAGTAACACACCAAGACAGGCTTTATTTTGTGGCTATATATCAAAGAAAACAACTCCCTCTCTCAGCATAATTCCCCCCACAAATAACAAGTGCAGTCAAAAGATAATCTAATTTCTTTAGCAACAACTGCTTGCTCTGTGTGTAGAATTACAGAGTGGTTTGGGTTGGAAGGGACCTTAAAACTCATCCAGTGCCCCCCCCTGCCATGGGCAGGGTCACCTCCCACCAGCCCAGGTTACTCCAAGCCCTGTCCAGCCTGGCCTTGGACACTTCCAGGGCTGGGGCAGCCACAGCTTCTCTGCCCAACCTGTGCCAGGGCCTGCCCTCCCTCCCAGGGAAGGATTTCTCCCTCATATCCCATCCATCCCTGCCCTCTGGCAGTGGGAATCCATTCCCCTTTGTCCTGTCACTACTGCTCCTGTAAAAAGTGCTTTTCCAGATTATCCCTGAGGGCACAATTAGCCCAAGAGGAGGAAAACGAGTATTAGTGGTTCAGGAGAAAGCTGGTTCTGGCATTGTAGTTGCATAACAGAGTTTGCCTTTGAGCAGCATCTCTCCAGACTGTTGTAACCTCTGGCTTCACCTTCAAATAAATTTACCTTCCTAGGGGTAAAGTGAATATTGCTTAAGCAGTGGTTTGCTTTTAGCCCTGGCATTGAATTTGGGCTAAATATAGCCTCCCCTTTGGGTTGTCTTGGTCTGTATAGGTGTAAGCCCTTGCAATTGCCTGGTTGCAGATACCTTGACAAAAGGTGCTCAGTAACAGTTGCTTTTTAAAGCCACAGCCAGGATTGTGCTGTGAGACAACACTGAGTCCATTTCCATCAGTGCTCAGCCTTGCATAAAACACAAACACAGCCCAGGCTCTTCAGTGCCCCCACTGACAGTGGAGTGGGAGAGATGCTGACAGTGCCTGTGTGTCACATTTGCAGTGGCACTGCTGCTGCTTTAGTCATTTCATGTGTTTAGGTAGAGAGAAAGAAATGAAATAAACTGAAAATAGAAGCCAACTCCTCAGGTGAATGTGCCCTGTGGTTATTAGGAAATACAGTCTAATGTTCATGTTTGCTTTCTGAGGTTGCTTGAAGGTTCTTGAAATAATCCCTGCTGGGATGAAAGTTTTCTTTTGGCTTGGCCTGGGTGCCAGGAGGATTTTGATGTGGTGAAGGGCATGGGGGCCTTCCTAGAGCTGCTGATTTTTCATGAAGTGCATTTCAATCCTTGTTTAGCTTTAGGGGGATCTCAAGCTGCTGTTTTACTGGGAAAGATGACTGTAAAAAAACAGTGTGAGGGGTTTTTTTCTGTAAAACAAACAAAACCAAACCAAAACACCCTTCTATTTGTCAGGGCAGGCTGAGGTTGGATCTCAGCAAAAGGTNCCCTTCTATTTGCCAGGGGAGGTCAGTTTGGATATTAGAGAGAGGTTCTTTCCCCCAGAGGGTGGTGGGCACTGCCCAGGCTCCCCAGGGCAGTGGGCACAGCCCCAAGGCTGCCAGAGCTGCAGGAGGGTTTGGATGATGCTCTGGGGCACAGGGTGGGATTGTTGGGGTGTCTGTGCAGGGCCAGGAGTTGGACTGGATGGTCCTTGGGGGTCCCTTCCAGCTCAGGATACTCCATGGTTCAGTGTGACTCCTGTGCTCTCTTGAGGTTGTTTCCATTGTTAGTTGCAGCCACCCCCTGATTTGACAAATGTGTTATTGATGGTCCCACTGGGAGCCAAACCTGCTGTCCTGCTGAACTCAGAAGGGAATGTTGGCAGCTGGAGAATTATTGTTTCACTGCACTGACTTCCTGAAATACTTGGAGCTCACACAGTGACAGCCACTTTCACCACCCCTGTCACGTTACAGGTGGATTTAGCAGAGCTGCAGCTTGTGCCTGATGCACTTCTCTTAAATGTGCAGAATAAAACAGAAAAAAAAAAAACATCTCAAAGCCCTGTAGAGCTGAATGTTGGCTTAGGAGATTCCAAGGGGAATGGCTTCAAACTGAAAAAGTAGGTTTAGGTTAGGTTTTGGGAAGACACTGTTCCCTGTGAGGGTGGGCAGACCCTGGCACAGGGTGGGCAGAGAAGCTGTGACTGCCCCATCCCTGGAAGTGTCCAAGGCCAGGTTGGACGGGGCTTGGAGCACCCTGGGTTGGTGGAAGGTGGCCCTGTCCATGGCAGGGGGTGGAATGAGATGAGCCTGAAATTCTCTTCCACCCCAAACCATTCTGTGGTTGTTTACTCTGTTCATACCCTGAATGTGGGGGTGGGTTACTGATGCCAAAGACTGACCCCTGTGACATTGTATAAATTATTCTGTTGTCTCTCTGTTCCCACACAGACAGTTTACTGCAGTCCTGTTGGATTGTTCTGTCTTAATGGCCTGCAATTTAGCCCCAGGGTGTCCAGCATTCCTCTATTTCACTTGTAGCCAAAGGCAAATGGTGTATTAGGACACAGCTCGTGTCCAAAAGAGCCTGGGCTGCTCCAGCTAAAGCTCTACTTCAGTCTGTTTTTCAGTGTGTTAGGGCAAGCAAGAGGCTGATTTCAGACAAATTCTGAAGGCTCGCCTTTTCAAGTGCTCACCAACTTTGAGCTGAGGTTTTAAAAGCATTTGGTGGCTTCTGCTGTCCCTTCCTGGGCTGAACTTGCCAGTGCCTGCAACTCCAAGCTCTTCTGAGCTGCTGAGCTTGTCTCACTCTGCTGAGATTTTGGAGAGTCCAGACTTTGGGAATGAGATCCCAGCCATTGCAGTGTGCTTTTGCAGGCTGTGTTTGGGATTTGGGAGGCTTTGGGTGCAGCTGTTGAACTCCAGGTGGCACTAGCAGCCCACAGCTGGATCCGGGATGGGGAAGGCTGGTGCAGTCCCTGAACGTGCCACAGAAATCGAACACTGGCCGTGGGGAGGTGAAAAACTAGTTTGCTAAATAGCACATTATTCTTAGTAAGCAGAATAAATACAGTGACCAAACCAGGCACAGCAAAGAGCAATTCCTTAGGAAATGTCTGTGTAAATAAAGAGAGAATACCCAGTTAGAAGGGGAGAGTCCAGGAAGCAGAAGATGCTGAAGTCCCACCACGTGGATGGTGCCAGGAGCTGGGGCTGAGCTGTGTGCACCACTGCTGTGCTGGCACGGGTGTGGCATCTCCTCAGGGGCAGAGGAGGTGGGGAAAGCTCAGTTTTGAGGGCCTGACTCTTCCCTCCTCTGGTGGGAATTGCCCCCTGGATAATATAGGAAAATAAGTGCAAATTACAGTTGAAGTGCATCGTTTTGTTTTGGTTTTAAATGGGCTTTGGGGAGTGTTGGTGTTTGAAATTAAGTCTAAGCTTGAACAAAACACAGGATACATTCAGGCAAGGATAAGGTTTACTGTCCTTTCTTCATAAGGTGACACTGTCCCCACACAAGGGGACAGTTCAGGCAAGGTTGATACTGGTGAAGGTGACCAGTGTGACACATTCATGGCTAACATTTTGTTCAGGGAATGGTCTGGCTTGTCATGATGCTCTTGGTCCAAGGGGCCAGATACAAAGGGCTTTTCTTCTCTTATTGATACAGGTGCAAATATCAGTGGTCTCTGAGGTTGTTCTGCCACAATGTGACAAGAAGTTCTGCATTGGAATGTTGGAGGGTTCATATTCCCACTGCCCAGGCACTTCTGTGCTGTGAAGGAGAAGGTGCTCTTGGATTAAAATAGGCATCTGGGTCCAAGTGAAAAGCCAGGTTTTAAGAGTTCTTTGGCTCTTTTATGATCAGCTATTGGGACTGGAATTTATTACAGCTCCTGGCAGTCCCACCTTGAACTTTGCCAGTCTAGTTTTCTCGACACCAGCTTGGGTCTGGTTGCCTGTGAAGCAGCTTATTCCTTTCACTAGTTCAGGAGACTCTTATTATAGGTTAAAAACATTCCAGATGTTTAATTTGTATGTGACAAGCTGGATGTGAAGCAGCTGAAAGACCAGACTTTCCATCCATTGGGGAATGACAGTGTTCTCATGTCCTCACTCCTCCTCTGAGCTCATGGAAGCAAATCCCTTCACAAATCATGAGCCTTTAGTGCTTTTAAGAGCACTTTTGCCAACAGAGAGAATCTAAAGTGTGTCTTGATGGGCTTGGCAAGGGTTTTTTGAAGGTTGAGCAGCTCTAGGAATGAACCTGGAGGTTTCTGCTGTCGTGCTTGGGCTGTCTGAAAAATTCCACTGCCCAGATTCCCCTTATTTTTAGATTTGTATAAAATACTGATATAATCTAAATGGGTCCCTCACAATGGCATTTCTGAATGTTGTTATTACTAATTTTCTAGCATCCAGTGTCTTTTGGGTAGTGGTTTAAGCACAGCAGTTGTGTTTCAACTTGGAAATGATCCTTAAAAGTGGTGGGGATGGATCCTGCTGTGTCACCGACCTCAGCTCTGGCCCTTTTAGACTGCATTGTTCCCAAAAATTGGGAACTTTTTTCCCTGTAAACATTCTCCTGGGGTGGAGTTTCTCTCTGTGCACTGAGGTTCAGCTTGAACAGATAATCATTGCTTTAGAGCAGAGGCTTTTATTTAAGGGGAGTGCTTGATAGAACCACACACATTTGTCAGCTCTATATTTCTCTTCTCAGAAGGGCAGCCTTGTGAAAGCCATTAGAGTTTGTGGAGCACAATGGGACACCAGATTGGTTTTCCAGGCTCCTGGTGACAAAGATAGCTGGGTCTTTTCCTTACAGTTCTGGGGGGATTTTTTCAACCACTGTTTCATAATTTCATATCATTCATAATTCCATATGTTTCATAATTTCATTCTTTCATAATTATGTCTTTTGCTTTGTGCTTTCGAAGTCTTGTGCTAAAGCAATTTTTTTGTGGTATGGAGGTCTGAACTGGAAGGGGACAAGCAGGGCTGTGACTGTCCCCCTGTGCTGGCACTGCTGGGGAATCTCCAGTCTGAGATGGGCCCCTCAGGACAAGATTGAGGGGCTGGAGTGTGTCCAGGGAAGGGAACTGGGCTGGGGAAGGGGCTGGAGCAGCAGGAGCAGCTGAGGGAGCTGGGGGGCTCAGCCTGGAGAAAAGGAGGCTCAGGGGGGACCTTCTGGCTCTGCAACTCCCTGATGGATCCAGGGGAGGGTCGGGCTCTGCTCCCAGGGAACAGGGACAGGAGGAGAGGGAACGGCCTCAGGCTGGGACAGGGCAGGGGTAGGGGGGACATCAGGAGGAATTTCTCCATGGAAAGGGTGGTCAGGCCTTGGAAGGGGCTGCCCAGGGAGGTTTGGAGTGCCCATCCCTGGAGGTGTCCAAGGAATGACTGGATGTGGCACTCAGTGCTCTGGGCTGGGGATCCAAGGGGGGATCAGGCTCACCTTGGACTCGATGGGCTGGGAGGGCTTTTCCAGTATTAGTGGTTGTGTCTGTGGGTTTTCTTCTGGACATTTTGCTCATCAGGTGCTCCTTGGCAGCTCTTCAGCAGGTGTGTCTTACAGATGAGTTTTTCAGACTGTGCAGATATGACATTACTGCTGATATGGACAGTTGTACTTATAGAAATTCAGTTTATCTTATGCATTCTGCTTTCAAAAATACCATAATTGCTCATTTATGTACATAATTCATCCCCATCCAGTAGCTTGGAAAGGACTGGTTGTGTTTGTGGCCCTGGTAAACTGGCTCAAAAAACCACACCCAGAACTCCTTGATATCCCAAAATGTGACATTTGTATAGACAGAGAGTCCTGAGTCAGGGCTGAGAGCTCAGTTGGGTCCCTCCAGGAGCTCTTTGAATTTTAGAGGAAGAACTTTAAAAGCTTTTATCTCCATGATGGAGCTGAGATGCTGCAGAGTAGTTCCCAAGTGTTGCAACCCACTTTTGCCCCAGACACTGGAGCAATCAGGAGCTGTGACAGTGACCATCTCTCTGGCTCAAAGTCCCTCTGTGGGCTCTTAAACTCCACTTTGACTGTCAGGGTGAGTGATCTCCTAATGTTTCTCAGCCTGGTGTTACTGCCTGATAACACTCATTCCACCCCAAAGCTTGTTTAAAAGCTTAATTCATGTCTATAAAAGTGACACTTAATTTCAGTGAAGTTTGGCAAGCTTCTAGGTCAGCCCAAATTTATCATCTACAGCAGGATCAACTAATACACAGCCTTCAGATTAGATGCTCTTGTGCCTTCAGTCAGGAGTTGAGCTGATTACTATGAACCTGCTTATAATTTAAGGAGTCTTTTGACTATTAGGCTGTAGAAATAATAAATAGATTGGTTTGTCCAGCTTTGGTATCTGAAGATACACAGGGACTGTGAGCAGTCCCATCAAGACAACACATTGGGAAGGTGCTGTATCCAAATATTCACTTAGACTTATTGCTTCTGAGTAATATCCCTTCAGAGCAGAGCAGTGGATGGTGAGTCCTGGCACCCACGGGTGCAGACATGGGGCCATCAGTAGGATTTGATGCCAACACCACTTGGCAGTGCCATGGTGCAGTTGTGGCAGAGCTGATGGAGGGGCTGAGCTGCCCTGAGCTCCCCAAAGGGAATGTGGGAACAGGGCTGGAGACCCTGGGGCTGGTTTTGGAGGGCACTGTGTCACAGGGTGGGTTTGAAACCTTGCAGTGAGGAAGTGATTGATTGTCCCCCTGTGCTGGCACTGCTGAGGCTACACCCTGAATCCTGGGGACAGTTCTGGGCCCCTCACAACAAGAAAGACATTGAGGGGCTGGAGCAGCAGGAGCAGCTGAGGGAGCTGGGAGGGCTCAGCCTGGAGAAAAGGAGGCTCAGGGGGGACCTTCTGGCTCTGCAACTCCCTGCCAGGAGAGAGGAGCTTGGGGGGTGTTGGGCTCTGCTTCCAGGGAACAGGGACAGGAGGAGAGGGAACAGCCTCAGGCTGGGCCAGGGGAGGGGCAGGTTGGATATTAGGGAAAATTTCTTCCTTGAAAGGGCTGTCCAGCCCTGGCACAGCTACCCAGGGCAGTGAGGGAGTCCCCATCCTTGGAGGGGTTTAACAGCCATATGGATGTGGCACTTGGGGACAGGGGTCAGTGGTGACCTTGGCAATGCTGGGGAATGGTTGGACTTGATGATCTTGGAGGTCTTTCCAACCATAATGGCTCTGTGACACTGTTTGGTTCTTGCTTATCCTTTTGTGCCTCTTTTTAGCCCAGATTCTTGTGCTGCTCCTTCCCAAAAAGCGCTTGAAGAAAGATGAGTGCCAAAGGCATGGCATGGCCAGCACTCACAGGGGTGGCCTTAGCAGGGTGCCCACACTTGCTCCCTGTTACCCACGTGGTGCAGGACCCAAATTCTCTGTCCAGTGGCTTTAGGAAGTCCTGCTGTTTCCTGCTGTCACCACAGCTGGGACTCCTGGCAGCAGAGAAGATGAGTAAACCCCTTCTCATCCCTAAAGCTGGCTGCAGTTTGTGAGGCTCTGTTTTGATGTTGAACATGTACAGTTCTCTTGGCCTTCAAAGGAAGCTGTGGGTGCTCCACATGGTAGAAGTTGATTTAAGTGACTTAAGAGAAAGTGCTGGAGCTCTGGGCTCTGGAGCTTGGCATCCTGCTCGGTTTAGCTGCTTCCTCTCTTCTCTCAAACAACTCAGTAGCAAATCTAGGCAAGCATGTCCTATTTCCAATTTAATTTCTCTCCAAACCCCATTTTAAACCAGCCATATTACTTCTGCTGACAAGTGATCTGTGAGGGAATAATCTCCCATGAATGCTGTTGCTGGATTTTGAAAAATGGGAAAAAATAAGACTTGGGCTGTGCTGGTTGACAGCAGCAGAGCCTGGCTTGGACAGCTGCATTAGGGGGAGGAGGAATGCAGCATTCCTTTGAGCACTGATCCAGAAATCCTGTAAGGACACACTTTTTAGCAGTGCAGGGAGGTCTCAGCTGAGATTAGACCTTGCTAGACAAGCTTGTTTGCAAAGAAAAGCTGGAAGAACTGGGCAGGGCAGAGCCAGGGCAGGGGAAATGTTGGGTTACAGCCATGTGTGGTGGTGTGTGCCAAGGAGAGGGTCAGAACCTGCCACAGGATCTTCTGGGTCTCATCCTGTCCTAGATAAAGGTGTCCCCAGTATTGCATGTGGCTTTGGAGACTGTCAGTTCTGTGTTGGAAGGGCTGATCAGAGAATCAGAGAATGTTTCGGTTTGGAAGGGGCATTAAAGCTCATCTTGTTCCAATCCCCTGCCATGGGCAGGGACACCTCCCACCAGCCCAGGGTGCTCCAAGCCCCGTCCAACCTGGCCTTGGACACTTCCAGGGATCCAGGGGCAGCCACAGCTTCTCTGCCCAACCTGTGCCAGGGCCTGTCCACCCTCCCAGGGAAGAATTCCTTCCCAAAATCCCATCTAACCCTGCCCTCTGGCAGTGGGAAGCCATTCGCTGTTGTCTGTCACTCCAGGACCTTGTTCAAAGTCCCTCTCCATCTTTGTAGCTCCCTCAGGTACTACAAGGCCACAGTTAGGTCACCCCAAGCCTTCTCTCTTCCAGGCTGAGCAATCCCAGTTCTCCCAGCCTTTCCTCCTGTCAAGAGCTGCTTCATCCCTCCATATATTTGGGATTGTTCATTTACAGAGGCAAATATTGAAATAGTGTCCATCCCCAGAGCTGGAGGGCAGATGGAGCCCAGGACATGGGAACAGCCTCACTCTGAAGCCCCCAAAGCCTCACTTGATCTGGCACTTGGCCCTTTGCCATCTCACAGGGGTCCCCACTGCTGGTTCCTGCCAGGCACCTCCTCTGTGCTCGTGTCTGTACAGTGTCCTGTGTCAGGTATTTTTACTGCCCAGTGTCCTGACCCCCCAGCAAGGTTAGAGCCAGCATGAGGAGATGGGATCAATCACCAGGTGAAGCAGAAGAGGAGCCTGAGCAGATCCCTGCTGGCTTTGAGTGGAAGCAGCCAGAACATTGAGCTCCACGTGCTTTTTAATTCCCTCTTAGCCATGTCTGTCTTCACACAGTTTCATTCTACCTGCTGCAGCTGCTGTGCCATCTGCTGCACTGTCATTCCTGGCTGGCTCTCTGTCCTTGGACGTGTGGGGGACTTTGGGATGCTGTCACTCTCCCTGGGATCTTGTGCCAGAGCTGCCTGGGGACAATGGAGCAGGGCAGGGAGTTGTGCTGCTGCTCGCTGGAGGAGCTGCAGGCCAGTTGTGCTGAGCAGAAGGCTCTTGTCCCCTGTTAACTTCATGCTGGTTGGCAGGAAGAAGGCTTGCTAGCTAAAATTTGGTATTTTTTTCCCCTTGAAAGTGTTAATGTGCAGACCAGCCTAAAGCAGCCAGTTGAGATGTGCTGAGTGTGGGGACAGCAGGGCCATTGACGTGGAAAAGCTGCCTCGTGAGTGACACAGCGAGGTGTCTCAAATCCCTCTTATTTTTGTGCTGATTTTGAAGGCACTTTTAATCCTTGAGACATATTGGCTTCTAAGCACTTTTTTCAACAAGGAATATAACCCAACTCAAGCAATTTGGGTAATAATAGTGCTTAGTGCTTAATGAACGTTGTGGAATTAATCCTCCTGGACCACTAAATTTAAATGGGATGCTGCTGATCTTGGCTGGGGAATGGGAAGCTGATATGACATCAGCTTTTCTCTGGGCTTGGGGAGCAGCTCCCTTTCTGTGGCTGCACCAAAACCATGGGGATGGAGTTGGGGAACCTGAAGGTTGGGTTTAGGCTGAGCTCTGTGTGTTGAGTCCCTTGCTCTGCTCTCCCAGCTGCACTGGGAAGGGGGGGTGTCCTCTGGGCTCAGTCAGGGATTAGGGATCCTTGGTCCTGGGAAAGAGGCTGTTGTAGGGTCAGGGCTCAGGGCCAGGGAAATGTTTCTGCTCCTGCCCTTGGGGTCTCTGAGCTGTCCCACACTGCTGGGTTAGACCTGTTGATCTGCCATCCTGTTCCACAGAGGAGTCTTCTGGCCACCCTCTTGATCCAAAGAAGACTGAGCAATATCAATAAATCTGTCATTAAAAGAAACCATTTCCAGTTGGGTGAAGAGCCCTGGGTGGCCCCAGCCTTGGCTCTGGTGTGCAGCTCTGCCTTTGCTGGCAGTGTCACCCTGGGGCCAGCAGGGAAGAGCAGCTTTGAGACAGTGAATTGTAATCAGTTTGGGTACCAATTGGCATGGTTTATGTATCAATTATTGCTGGTTAAAATCAACTATTAATTGGTATTTGTTTGTTTTCAGGGTACAAACTCATTGGAAGCCATTCTGGGGTGAAGCTCTGCCGATGGACAAAGGTATGCTCTCTTTTCTTCCCTGATTTGGCAAATAAAACAAAGCTAGAGACTTAGGTATTTCACTTTCCCAAGGAAATATCATTTAAAAGTGTGCACAAAACCAAATTCCTGCTTTCAAGCTCCACTCTTGCATTTCAAGCTGTTAAAATCCCACAGCGAAGAGTGAGAATGCAACTGTGGCAAAGAGCTGGGAACGTCATTTTCTGCTTTTTCCTGTTATTCTGCTGCCTGCTGAAACCTCTCCTGCCTGCTG
This sequence comes from Campylorhamphus procurvoides, assembly GCA_013396655.1. Lineage (NCBI taxonomy): Eukaryota > Metazoa > Chordata > Aves > Passeriformes > Dendrocolaptidae > Campylorhamphus > Campylorhamphus procurvoides. The sequence goes on from WBMV01003927.1 coordinate 28,582, forward strand.
GAATGTCAGGCAGGAGCAGAACACTGCAGAGAAAAGTGGGAAGGTTCCATCCAGTGTGAGGGCTCTGGAACAAGGATAACAGTCCATTGTTACACGAGGATGTTGGAGCCTGTTGTGCTGGGCTGTGACACTCAGTGCTCCTCCACTGGTTTGGAGCACTTATCACATCAGATGTAGATGGTGAGGTGTCACTGCTTAATGGCAGGTCTATTAAAAATCACTCTGTGGGAGTGTGTAGGGATGTAGTAGTGTGCAATAGCTGTGGGTATGTACACATGTTAAAGAATAAATACAGATGGGAAAGGGAAACATGGGTTATGTTTGGGCAGGAGGCTTTTAAGGTACATAAAATGGTGTTGGATGGTCCCTCAGGAAAGGGCTTGTTTCCTAAAATGGGAGAAACCACTAAAGAAACACCAAAAGCTGGAGAATGGCACTTAAGGACATTAGTGGTGGGCTTAGTGCTGGGTTAGTTGTTGGTCTCGATGGTCTTAGAAGTCTTTTCCAACCTAAATCATTCCATGATATGCAAACACTCTCCTCCCAGCCCTGCAGTGCCTGTTGTAGGCTCTGTCACCTTTTCATGCAGTTTGCAGACTTAAAGACATTCCCAGCAGAGTCACAAAGCCCTGGAGAACAAACTTCAGCTGCCTCAGGGTGTTTGTTGTTTCAGTTGTCCTTTGTAGGCCCCTGCGAAACTCAGAGTTTGAAAGTTGGTCTCTAGTGTTGTACATTTGGGGAGTAACATTCACCAGAGAATCCCAGAATCAGTAAGGCTGGAGAAGACCTCATTGGGCCCAGCTGTTCCCCCAGCACTGCCAAGGCCACCACTGGCCCTTGTCCCCAAGTGTCACATGTTCATGTCTGTTAAACCTCTCTAGAGACAGTGACTCCCCCACTGCCCTGCGCAGCTGTGCCAGAGCCTGACCAGCCTTTCAGTGAAGAAATCTTCCCTACAATCCAACCTGACCCCCTCCTGGCACAGCTTAAGGCTCTTCCCTCTCCTCCTGTTCCTTGTTCCCTGGGAAAAGATCCCCACCTGGGTTCCCCCTCCTGTCAGGGAGTTGTAGAGAGCCAGAAGGTCCTCCCTGAACCTCCTTTTCTCCAGGGGAGCTCCCCAAGCTCCCTCAGCTGCTCCTCCCCACACTTGTGCTCCAGACCCTTCACCCTCCGTGGTGCAAAACACTGACCCCTCCAGCATTCCTGGGGTGAGAACCTGTGGGAATCAGCCCCTCATTAACATGCCAGCACATCTCCAATTCCTTTGCTGTGGAGGTGATCAGTCCTTGGCCTCTGAGCTCTCTTTTGCTGCTTGATTAACTCTGTTTGTTTAAAAGAGCCCTGTGAATGGCCATCACCAGTGAGTTTGTGTTGCAGTGCCTGGTGACAGAACTGCTGCATCAAAGCCCTTGTTCTCCTCACCCCCCTCTGTCTTGTCATGAGTATTTGTGAGATACATCGATCCCACTGATGCTTTGTTGCTCACTCTTACAAATATTTCTCTCCTCTATCATTTTTAGTGCCAGAGATGGCCATGAAATGTTTAAAGAAAAACTTGTCAGGCTCCAATGTTGCGACTGAGAAAGGCAGAGAAGCTATTTTTAATAAAGAACCAGAATTTAATGCAGTGCTGTAAAGCCATTTCACAAAATAAATAGCAGCTCAGTGGTCTTAGATAGGCCCACACTATTTTTAGCTTTAGCAGGAATTGAATGTAAAGTCTTCTAATAAATGGAGCTGAAATTGGTTCCAGACAGTGGCTTTGCCTCAGGTTCACACCAGTGTGTGTCTTCAGGAGATTTGTATCAGTGGAAAGCAGGAGCAGGGCTGGCAGGAGGATTAGTGTTAAACAGAGTTTCATAGGGATATCACAGATAAAAAAGATTGTGTTCTCTCAAATCCCAGAAAAGAGCATAAACCCTGCAATTTTTAAGAAGAGTCCCAAATATAACTTCCTCTCCTTGTATTTGTGAATCTCCTGAAGTCTCTCTTTGAAGAATGGGTAGAGTAAACAGCATTTCCCACACTGTAGAATATTCCACCTGTAAAACCATCCTGGGCCTATCTTAGGCATTACCTGTGTGTTTTTCCCTGCTGTTCAGTGAAGACTTTCCTTAGGATCACCAGAATTCTTCAGGCAGAGGAAGGTGCAGGAAAGTCTCTATTGTCATATTTCAAATTTGCTCTTGAGAGTAGTAGTTTCTTTCTCACTTAGTATTGTTTAACTGAGCTAATGAAAGGCAGTCTTTGCTCCAAACAGCTTGAATGCTAAAGAGGAGTCAATTCCCATCAGGGAGGCTGCTGTGGTTGTGCTGGGAAGGGAAGAGCAGAGTCCTGCTGGAGCCACTGCCAGGCGTGAAGGAGGGTTTATAAGGTCAGGGTATTTATTTAATTTACTGCTGGAAGAAATACTCTGCCAGGCAAATGAAAGGAATTGAGTGTTCAGTAGGGCAGCCTTGAAATTAATCCTTATTACTCTTTAGTGAGCTTTGACCATGACACTTCTTGCAGCCCACGTGGCTCCTCCTGCTTGTTTCGTGGGCTAATTCAGTGAAAAGCTGCAGGGAAGCACCTTCTTGTGCTGGGGTCTGTCAGGGAGAAGGTATTGATTAGGTTAAAGTTTTTTCTCCTCTAAAACAATTGTAAATTTGACCTCTTAAATTAAGTTTTGCTGTTGGGCTGCATATAAACAGTGACACTTTTTGATGAGATTTGCTCCAAGCATGTGGCACTGGTGTCCTTCAGCTCAGTATCAGTCACAGGGGCTTTGAAATGAACTCCTTGAGGACTGAAGGGAGCAGATTTCAAACTCAGTTTTGTTTTCACTTGCCTGGTGTCTGTGTGTGTCTCTCTGTGCCTCAGTCGATGCTCCGGGGCCGAGGAGGATGCTACAAACACACGTTCTACGGCATCGAGAGCCACCGCTGCATGGAGGCCACACCCAGCCTGGCCTGTGCCAACAAGTGTGTCTTCTGCTGGAGGTAAAGCACTTGGGAGGGTTACATGGGGACTGGGGTCTGCTGGGCACAGACAGGACTGTCCCCAAGCCAGCAGGGAGCCCTGGGGGCCGAGGATTCCAGTGGGATCCTGGGGGGCATCAGGAAAAGGTCAGGGCTGAGCCCTGCCCCTCTGGGCAGCCCTGGCAGGCACATCTGGGCCAGGGAGCTCCTGGAGGGGGCCAGGGCAGGCTGGGAGGATGAGGAGGGCACTGGAGCATCTCCCTGAGCAGCAAAGGCTGAGGGAGCTGGGGCTGTTCAGCCTCCAGAGCACCCCCTGAGAGGGGACTCCCCATGGGTGGCAGTGCCTGCAGGGAGGGGGCAGAGCATGGACCAGGCTCTGCTCGGGGGCCCAGCCCTGGCACAAGAGGGACGGGCAGGAACTGATGCCCAGGAGGTTCCACCTGGACAGGAGNCTCTAAAACAATTGTAAATTTGACCTCTTAAATTAAGTTTTGCTGTTGGGCTGCATATAAACAGTGACACTTTTTGATGAGATTTGCTCCAAGCATGTGGCACTGGTGTCCTTCAGCTCAGTATCAGTCACAGGGGCTTTGAAATGAACTCCCTGGAGACTGAAGGGAGCAGATTTCAAAGCTCAGTTTGATTACAGAGGGTGTGTTTTCACTTGCCTGGTGTCTGTGTGTGTCTCTCTGTGCCTCAGTCGATGCTCCGGGGCCGAGGAGGCTGCTACAAACACACGTTCTACGGCATCGAGAGCCACCGCTGCATGGAGGCCACACCCAGCCTGGCCTGTGCCAACAAGTGTGTCTTCTGCTGGAGGTAAAGCACTTGGGAGGGTTACATGGGGACTGGGGTCTGCTGGGCACAGACAGGACTGTCCCCAAGCCAGCAGGGAGCCCTGGGGGCCGAGGATTCCAGTGGGATCCTGGGGGGCATCAGGAAAAGGTCAGGGCTGAGCCCTGCCCCTCTGGGCAGCCCTGGCAGGCACATCTGGGCCAGGGAGCTCCTGGAGGGGGCCAGGGCAGGCTGGGAGGATGAGGAGGGCACTGGAGCATCTCCCTGAGCAGCAAAGGCTGAGGGAGCTGGGGCTGTTCAGCCTCCAGAGCACCCCCTGAGAGGGGACTCCCCATGGGTGGCAGTGCCTGCAGGGAGGGGGCAGAGCATGGACCAGGCTCTGCTCGGGGGCCCAGCCCTGGCACAAGAGGGACGGGCAGGAACTGATGCCCAGGAGGTTCCACCTGGACAGGAGGAAGAACTTCTTGGCTGGGCAGTGACCCAGCCCTGAACAGGCTGCCCAGGGAGGGTGTGGAGTCTCCTCCCTGGGGATATTGCAGAGCCCTCTGGACACAATCCTGTGCCCTGTGCTCTGGGATGGCCCAGATGTCCCCCTGTGGTCCCTTCCAGCCTGACCCATCCTGGAATTCTGTTCCGCTCTGTCCCTGCCCTGTTCCTCAAAGGCACACCAGAGCAATGCTACCTGTGTGCCCTTTGCTCTTGGCAGTTGGTGCAGGAAGGGTTTGGAAGGCAGCAGTGTTGTTTCCCTTCCTGCTTTTGACCCTCCCATTCCAAGAGCTGTGGGGTCTGTGGGTCAGGGATGGTAGGAAGGGAGTTGGGTGGGTGGGCTCCACATCTCAGAGTCAGAACAGGGTCTGTGAGGGCTCCCCTGTGCCACCTTCCCAAGAACTGTGTCCTGTCCAGCCAGGTCTTTCCCCCCAGCAAATTCAGACTGTCTGGGCACCAACAGAAAGAGGAGTTGGGGAACCAGGAGACAACACCTCTCCCTGTACCACACTGCAATTCCCAGTGCTGCCTGGGCTGAGCACTGGTAAGAGGTTTGGTTCCCTCTGGAGATCCGTGTCAGGGGCTGCCTGTGGCTCCTGGTGCTCTGGGTCGTGGTGTTTGAAGCCACCAAGGTGCTGAGTGATGGGAGTGCCTTTGTTTGGAAATTGGACCATTTTTCAAATTGAAAGTACCTTCACCCCCACTAGTTCAACTGTTCTCAATGAGTGAAAAGTAATGATTTAGTGACTGTTGCTTTCCTAAAACAGCAGCTGATAAATCAAGAATTATTAAGATTGGAAAAGACCTCCCAGACCATCAAATCCAAGCTGTGCCCGATGCCCACCTTGTCACCAGCCCAGAGCACTGAGTGCCATGTCCAGTTGTTCTGTGGACACTTCAGGGGTGGGGATTCCAAACCTGCCTGGGCAGCCCCTTCCAAGGCCTGACCACCCTTTCCATCCTCCTGATGTCCCACCTGCCCCTCCCATGTCCCATCCTGAGGCCGATCCCTCTCCTCCTGTCCCTGTTCCCTGGGAGCAGAGCCCCATCCCAGCTCTCCCCTCCTGTCAGGGAGCTTCAGAGAGCAATTTTATTCAGTAAAATGACCCCTTTTCTCCAAGGAATTACTCTGTGCTTCATTCCCTGAAGGAAAGGGGCTTTGCCTGGGCTTCCCAGGGAGCTGTTTGCCAGGCTGGGGCAGTGCAGGGTGGGATGGGGGAGAGAGGCTGAGGCTCAGCAGGAATGTCAGCAGTGATGTGAGTTCTCTGAGTGGGAGGACAAGGAGTTTGTTCTTTGAGCTCTTTTGTCTTCTCCCTTGCTTGCTAATTCATCCCATGGGATCTGTGTTTCCTTTGGGTTTTAGGCTTTACCCCAGGCTGCCAACAGTACTCATTCCATCCCTGAGTGTCCAGCATCCCAATAAGTAATCCCTGAGTAACCTGGGCTGGTGGAAGGTGTTCCTGCCCATGGCAGGGAATTGAAACAAGATGAGCTTTAAGGTCCCTTCCAACCCAAACCATTTTAGGATTCTGTGGTAATATTTCCATGCAAAGCCAGCCAAATTCCTCTGAGTGTCCCTTTCTGCCTTTCATAGTCTTCAAGTTTTAATAATGTAAATATTTCATGAGAACATTTAAAGCACTGCTATGACTGCGAAGGCACTTTGAAGCTGTCTCCTGTGTTGGTGTTAAGTTTAAACACTAGACACTGTTCATCCTGTTAAGTTTGCATTTGGGAATCTCTTCCAAAATGTTAATTGGTGCTCTTGATGGACTTTCCTCATATCCTGGCTGGAAGGGACTCAGCAAATGGGATGTTTTAATGGGCAAGTTCTGCTTTTCTTCAGAGCAGTGTAATGGCTGGGAAGAAAAATGTGCTGCTCATGTCTCTTTTTTTCCATGTCTCAGCTCACAGTGGTGCATTTAATTCTGCAGGGGGACTGTGATTGCTGTGCATGGACTGGTCCCTCTGTCCCTCCACAGAAGGTCCATCCTAAACAGCAGAGGATCAGGTGCTTTGCCCCCAGTTTACTCCACAGGGAAGGGAACAGTTTCTCTTCAAAGGACCCAATTCAGTATTTCTTAGCAGCTGCAGCCTGTGTGTGGAGCATGGACTGAATCAGGGATGTCCAGCAAGTGTAAATTGGAGAGGGCAGTAATTGGGATAAATTGGTACATTCCATGTGCCTCTAACTCATCGTCCTGGGAGTGTCACTTGTCACTTCAGAGGGATCCTGGAAGCAGCAGCCCTACTCATCTAGAATGCTGATTTTCCTAGTGGTTCCATCCTGAATGCAAGGGAACAGCACACAGATTCCATTTATTTATTCCTGTATTTACCTCTTGTGGTGAAATGGGTGACAGGAGTTTGACTCTCCCATATGGAACTGGTTGTCTTCTCCTACCTCCCCTGGAAGTTTTAAGTTGGAAGGCATAAGGCTCAGGCTGAGGCTCATCCCAGGGCTTGGTTTAAGTACACCTTAAGCTTGACATAAACCAGAACTGCTGCTGAAAGTTTCCTTTGTGGTCACTTTTCCACATGTTGTGCTTGGGCTGCAGCAGCCTTTGTGTGGCTGTGAGCTGAGCTGCTGATTTGGTGTATTCCATACCTAATAAGAAGGATTCTTCTCTATTATATTCCACATATCATTTCCATCCCTTCTTCCTACACCAAATCCCTGCTGATCCCGTGCCAGCCCAGCTCACAAACCCTGCAGTCAGGCCTCTCTATACACTTTATTTTAAACCCACCACACCTCACAGAGCCTCAGTCATGTGAGACTAAACTTGGAATTGCAGGTGCCCGTGGCTGGGCAGGATAAACACGTCACCTTCTTAGCAGCAGTTGCCATCTGTGCTGTTGGAGACACACAAAGCAATAGTTTTGATCTGCTCTTGGCAGGATGTTTTTAATACTGGTTTTATGCCTTGCTGGTCTCCTTGTGCAGCTCTGCCTTGCAGATAAGGCCACTGTGATTCTGTTCCCTTGATCTCTTCTTTCAGGATTTTGACATTTGTAGAGCCTGCCAATGTTTCCAACTGCAGAAGCACTGCAGCTCTCCCAGGATGTCTGAGGAAAAGGCCAAGGAGCCTCTTTGTTTTCTCTTCCTCACTTTGGCAAGAAATGCTGCAGTTCAGCTGCTTTCCCTGGGAATTGGATGTCACTGGAGTTGGCCAGTTGGGACTGACATGTTTTGGCCCCAAACCAGTTTTCACAGAATCCCAGTTTGGTTTGGGTTGGAAGGGACCTCAAAGATCATCTCATTCCAAGCCCCTGCTGTGGGCAGGGACACCTTCCACTGGACCTCATGGATGGGGTCATTATCCAAACACCCTCAGAAAATCAAGGGTTTTTGTCAAAGATGTGGCTTGAGTCTGCAGTGGAGACCTTCCTTCTCCTCCCTGTCCCTGGGAGCAGTGGATCCCTGGAGCTGCCATTCCTGCCAGTGCCCCCTCACTGGTTGGTCCTGTTCATTCTAGGAGTTGGGGATGCAGGATTACATGGGAAATGGGAATGACATGGAGCTGTGTCAGGGCAGGCTGAGGTTGGATCTCAGCAGAAGGTTCTTCTTCCCCCAGAGGGTGGTGGGCACTGCCCAGGCTCCCCAGGGCAGTGGGCACAGCCCCAAGGCTGCCAGAGCTGCAGGAGGGTTTGGATGATGCTCTGGGGCACACGGGGTGACTCTTGGGGCTGGTCCTGTGCAGGCTGAGAGTTGGACTGATGATCCCTGTGGGTCCCTTCCAGCTCAGGACACTTCATGATTCTGAGATAAATTGTTTGGTGTCCCCACCTCATGCTGTGCTGAACCCCTGAGCTGGAGGGATTGATCCCCACCCCTTAATTACTGCAACATCCCTCTGTCATAATTGTGTCCACAGAGAGGGTGTCTCTCTCCATCACTGGTTTGTAGTGTCTCTTTAGCCTAATTGCCTAAATGGAGCTGTGCAAGTGACCAAATCTTTTAATCAATTAGAGCAAGTGTGGGTTCTGAGGCTTTCTGACACTGGACTGCAGCACAGTCACCAGGCAAACCTCCTCTGATGAGGTTTTTTGGCTGAGTACCTAAAGCCCAATCAATTGTAGAGAGATGGAACAGCTAAATAAGATTTAAATTAATAGGGTTTATTACTTTTGCATCTGAGGAGGAGGCAAACCAGACAGAGTGGAATATCCTGCAAAGGAATTGGCTCATATTTCTTCTTCTGTAACTGTAATGTTTATACCTGTGCTAGGAGGTTTCAGGTTTGCAGGAAACAACAGTCCAGGCACTCTAAATAAGTGTGTGGCCAAAAGCAAGTGATCACAGTAAACCCTGCAAAATGAAGAGCTTAAAAATTAATAATCTCTTGCAGGAGAGCTACTTAAGGTCATTAAAAAAATGCAGGAGAAACTGAAAACAGATTAAAACAAAAGCTTCTCATTAAATAACTTGTCTCCAGAGGCTGAATTCTTCAGGGAGATGGGAAGTGTTATGATAGCAAAGGAGTGGACACTGCAGGTTTGTGAAGCTCAGGGAATCTCTGTGCACCTCCAGCCACCAGCCCTTGCTCTGCTGAGCTGCTGCTCTTTTCTCCCAGGCTTTCAGGTTGGTTATTTTTATATTGTGACCCAAGCTCATCATTTCCTTCAGATTTGATTCTTCACTGCTTTGTTGATTTTTGGGGCCTTTCAGGAGCTCTTGAAATAATTAAATAAATGGAAAAAGGGACAGGACATCATGGAATGTCCCCAGTTCATGCCCTTGTCAGTGGGAAAGGAGTCTGGGAGCCTCTCTGTGGCACTGTAATCTCAGGTATTTCTAGGAGAAAATGTTCATCAGGTGAAATGGGATTGAAATCTGTGATTGTCATTCTATAGCACTGGGAGTTTTTCTGGGCTTGGGCTCGTTGAAGACTTCTGTGGTTGTCAGTGTCAACTCCCAAATTTCTGCCATCAGTGGGGAAAATAAGCAGATTTTTGGCTATGAAATGCCCAGGCTAGGGAACACATTTCATTTAAATATCTCTGTTCTCTTCCCAGTCCAGTCTGAGCTCTTGTTGTTAGGAAAAATCAGAAGAAAAGGTACAACCAGCTTCCTTGTCATCACAGAGGAACATTAGCCATGGTTTGCTTGAGGTTTTTCCTTGCTCTCCCTCCTCTCATCATTACAGGGAAAGTCATCCTTGGGATGTGTGATTTTTTTCCCTTCCCCTTTCTGATGGGGTCTTGTCTTCCTGAGCTCATTTTGTTTGCAGCTGGAGGATCACAAGGCTACAGAAGAGCAGAGTGGCTTTTGTTACCCTTTCTATCTTTGCCTTTTATTGCTGCAGTTTGTGCTTCTGCCTTAACAGGCTTTAAAAAAACTGCCAGTTTTCCTGAACTCTTTTCCTTTGGGATCTCTCTGATGGTTCTCAGGGTTCACTGAAAATGCTTCTTGAACTCTCCTAATTTTATTCTGCTCTTTCCCTCCCTGAGAGCAACCTGCTCTGGGCACTGCCACCAGCACTTCCTCACCTTTGTGTTCCCCACCAGGGATCACCATCTCTGGAGCAAATGATGCTTTCTACCCGAGTTTGATTTGTCTTCAGAGCTTCTTGGAATAAAATAATCATTTTAAGAAGGTACAAAGCAAAAATAGATTTATTAAGACAGTCCCCACGTGGTTGGGGCTGAGGATGCAGAGCCCCTTGGCAGGATACACCTTCACACAGGTCTCAGGGATTGTCAGGGGCACTCTGGGAATGCTGTCACATAATCCTGGTGGATCAAAGCTCTGATGACACTTCAGGTTGGGCTGGATGGGAAGCAGGCTGGTCAGGTAGGGGACATTGGGAGCTTCCCATCATGTCTCCTGCAGTCTGGCATCACTCCAGGGTGGTGGGATGCTCTGAAGGGTCAAACTAAACCTGTTTCACACCTGGAATCTCTACTGAAACCAAGGGTTTCTGCTGTGTGTGGCTTGGGGTGAGATTTCTTTTTTCCTTGTGTTATTTTGGGAAGGCTGGAATCCCATGCACAGTTACCAGCTCAAGACTTGAGCAGCCAGTGAGGTGGATGATATGGAGGGTCATGGAGCCTGTGGGAGAGTGGGAAGGTGACAGTGGAATTCTCTGTGTTGGGCACCACAAAACAATCTCAGCCACATTGCTTTTTGATCCTCTTATTGGAAAAGAAACTCCCATTTTTGCCAAATAAGCTGCTCTGGAGATGTGACCTGGTATGTTTATTAAACAGTTAGAATGTATTTAAAATTCAGGGCCTGTTGGACACCAACAGCTGTCCAGTTTGTATCCAGAGCCTATTGATTTTCTGCCAACTTGCCCTATTAAATATACAAGGTACAAGTTATGTAGTTAAACATGTAAGAGTTTTATAAATGCCTTTTATAGCTGACATTCAGAAAACTTTCCATGTTGGCAGCGGGGGGAAAAGAAAGGGAAATTCAGAGAGCAAAGCTGTTTTGGCTTAAAGGATCCCTGAGGTGGTAAAACTTGGGAGCAGTGTTTGAATCTTTGCTCTTGAGGGGAATGAAGAAATGTTTGGGCCCAAAGGCTGCTTTTAGTGAGGCTGGGTCTAGAATTTGTGCTTTTAGCACTGGCAGAGTGTCCAGCTCCAGGTTTTTCTCACTTGGAGAATCCCACAATGGTTTGGATTGGAAGGGACCTTAAAGATCATCTCATTCCACCCCCTGCCATGGGCAGGGACACCTTCCACCAACCCAGGTTGCTCCAAACCCCATCCAACCTGGCCTTGGACACTTCCAGGGATGGGGCAGCCACAGCTTCTCTGCCCAACCTGTGCCAGGGCCTGCCCACCTGGCAGGGAAGGATTTCTCCCTGATATCCCATCTACTCCTACTCTCTTTGGGTTTGAATCCATTCCCCCTTGTCCAAAGTCAGTGAGAGTCTTTTGCTTGTCTCCAGTAAGTGCTGGACAAGCCACCTGATCCTGGGGAAGTTCTTCCCTGTCTTTTCTCCCTTAGTTAAATGCTGGGATCATGTCCCAGTGTCTGTGTAGCTGGAAGGCTGAATGCAGCAGGTCACCTCCCAGTCACCCCCTTGGCTGCCTTCCAGGGCTCAGGAAAAGGGATCACCTGGGCAGAACATTCACTGTCAGGAGTGTCTTTTGCTTGATCTTATTTTCTTGCTCAGAGCTATTTTAATTCCAGCAGATTTATGGAAGACACTGCAGAGTGTGCTGCTCTTCCCTCAGTGAGTTGGTCTCAGCGCACTGGGGTTGGGAGGGAAAGGCAAAGGAGCTGTTGTAGCATGTTTTGGAAAGAGATCAAGGAGGTGAAAACACTGAAATTCATTGTCTTCAAATGACACTCAAAAGCTGGTGATCCCTGTTCTATGCCAATCCAAGTGCAGCAGGAGTGGGGAATTCCTCTGAGCAGGGAACAGGCTCTCCCTGGGCTGTGTTGGTCAGGTGGGAGTGTGAGGGGCACCAACCAGTGGCTTGGAATGTTTCATTTGCTGTCAGAATTCAGGGCTTTTACCCATTTGACTTACAATGGTTTTGTAACAACATCTCTTGCTAATAAAATAAGCAATGGGGCAAAACTCTGTAGGTGTTCCAGGTGTTTGTGTGGATTTAGCTGGGTGGGCTTTTGCTGGTTTTGGGTGCAATGATCTCTCCAGGCAAGATTGGCTTCCCAACCCAATGTGCTGCTCCTTAGATGGGGGATCTGTGGTTTTTCTCCTTCAATCTGCTTGGCTCAGAGGAATTAAAACCTGGGGGATTAACCAGATTCATATTAAGTTTCATATTAACTGCAAGGTCCATTTTTCCCTCTGGGGAGACCAGAGCCTGGAAGGAGAGAGGCAGGAGAGTGGTGGTCAAGGATGACATCCAAAAGTTGGGTCAGCAGCAGGATAATGCTGGGAATTTCCTGTTGCTTTTCATATTATCAGTGCCAAAGCCCCCAGGTGGTGGGTTCTCCCATGGGTGTTCCCTGTCTCCTCTTCCTTCAGGCATCACACCAACCCAGTGGGAACAGAGTGGCAGTGGAAGATGGACCAGCCTGAGATGATCCTGCAGGAAGCAATTGAGAACCATCAGAACATGATCAAGCAGTTCAAAGGTAACTTCTCCTCCTGCCCCATCAGAAGATAACGAGCAGTAGCATCTTCAGAGCAAGGGGGAGAACATTCTGGTCATTTGGGGAGGAGGCATGAAATTTAGGGTGGCACAGAGATGGGGAGAAGAAACTTCTATGGTAAATTTAATGTTTTCTGAGATGTTTGATATTAATCTTAGCCATTTGGTATCAACTGCTGCCTGGAGGGAGGAAGTGGAGCTGCCTCTTGGTGGTTGTATCTCTTTCTTTTTGGCTTCAAATAGGAGCCTGATGTGAGTTTGATATTCATTCATTCTGTATCTACGTAGAGATGGCTGGGATTTTTTATTCTGTTTTATTTTATTTCCCAAATGTAAGCAACCAACCCAATAATGTAACCAACGTTGGGAAATGGGTAGAAAAACAGCTGAGCTTTGTGTTGGGGGAGGACAAGTTTGGGGTTTTGCTCTTCCCAGCTGATGTGAGCAGCAGGAGTGGGATGGCTCATCCATAAAACAGGCAAGAGGAGCCTTAGTCTTGGCTGTCATTTTGGGAACCCCTTTGTTTGTGGTGGCTGTGCACAAAGAGAATCCAAGAGATTCCAAAGGTGACAGGCACAAAAACCTGTCAGCAGAGCAATGTTGCTTGGTCTTGTTCACTGGAGTTGGGAAATGGGTAGAAAAACAGCTCAAGTCAGGGCCTCATGGAGTTCATTTCCCTCAAGGGGTTGGTTTGGATCATCTGGCACTTTTGGAGCAGCAGCTTCAGGGAAGACTCAGGGCTTCCTTGGCACTGTGTTGTGCATCATCTCCATCAGCAGTTGTTGGGGGTGAGGAGACTGAACACACCCTCAGTGGCTTTGCCGGGGTAATTTAGGGAGGCTGAGACATACTTGGGCACAGCTTTACCTCAGGGGGACCTGGTGGGACATCCCTGTTGAGCCAGTAGATGCATGGAAGGGTCTGGAGCAGCTGAGGGAGCTGGGGGGGCTCAGCCTGGAGAAAAGGAGGCTCAGGGGGGACCTTCTGGCTCTGCAAGTCCCTGACAGGAGGGGGGAGTTGGGAGGTT
>WBMV01003930.1:0-41759 GCA_013396655.1 Campylorhamphus procurvoides
TTGACCTCAATTGAAGCTTGTCATTATTAAAAACAGTGAAATACATACCGAAATTATAGCAGCTTGGATGAAAATCTTGCTTAAGTGGTGGATGAGGAGGAACTCCCCGACTTAGACTCCGCTCATGCACCAGAATATCCAAAATAAGGTTTGGAGAAGTCATGCTTATTACAGAATCCAGTGACCACAATGCAAAATAGGGGCAATCATGAAGGAATTCTTCTGGCCTTAAAGAGAACAAGTGCATAAGCTAAACACTGACTTCTAAATTAATTATACATGGGGATATTGAAAACAACTTAATAACAACCTACCTCAGCGATTTTGGCATTTGAGCATGATACCAGCGACTAATGTCAAATACACCCAAATAAACAGATGGTCTTTCTTGGCTATGTGTTTTCACTTGCCAACTGAAGACTGATACACTGGTGGCAGGAGGGATTACTGTCAAAGACAAGAAAGACATTGTTTCTTAGTGTAGAAAATAAGAAATAACTGCTGTTTTTAAAACACTGTCTTCTATTTTGGCTTAATTCTGTTATTTCACTCATGAAACAGATACTCCACTAAGAATGATAAAAACAATTTACAGAATATCAAACATCTCTGTGATAGGTTTTAGTCATACCATCTCCTGTTCAAATTGCGTTTGTTCTAAACTAAATTAAATGCACAATTATTAACTAAGTAGGTTTTACATGCTAGATGAATAGTTTAGGGGAAAAATAACCCAGAAGCACATACATTGCTGCTTTTAGATACGTATATATATATATATATATATATCTTTTACAGTTGTATCACTGAGCTAACATGATGAATTTCCAGATTTGACTCAATTACAAGTTTAAAGCATAGCTTCTTTCCAGCATATTCAGAATGAAATAACACAATTATAATACTAAATAAATAATGATATTAATTAAAAACAAACAGGAAATTGGAATAAAGATTTTAACATAAAGCATTCACAGCATTCTATATTGGTTCTCTCAATAACTGGAATGCTCTGTCTTCTCTGGGGGAATGCATTCTCTAGATGTAAAGCAAGGTATCTGAATATCATTTACTCTAATAGAGCAAGGAACAAAAGACAGCATGTTTGGCAAAATGTTTTTATTCTCTTTTGAATTCATAGATACTCTTCAGGGATCTTCGCAGATTTTGCTATGTCTGAATGAGAACTTCTGTGCTATTTCAGCTTTGTTAGTGCTGACACTGCCTTTGAATATAACAATTATTTTCACAGTTCAGAAGACAGCTTCACTGCTAGCCTCAACATACATCCAACAGAAGCTCATGTGTGCCTAGAACTTAACTTGAGCAGGTTCTGAACAAAATCTAATCAGAAACCCTCAGAAAACTAACAGGTATTTTACCATGCCTTTCAACTTGATTAAAATGAAACAGAAAAGGTTTTTATTCTTGTTATTTTGCAGGGTTGGGTTTTTTTAGGGGTGTGGCATGGTACATATTCAGCCAGCTGCCATCCAGGATTGCTAGATCCTTTTCTACCAGGCAGATTTCCAGCCACTCGTCCCCAAGCCTTTATCATTGCAAGGGGTTGTTGAACCTCATACAATTGGCCTTGGCCCATCAATCCTGCCTGTCCAAATCGCTCTGAAGAGCCTTCCTATTCTCCATCAGATCAACACTCCTGTCCAAGGTGGTCACAAACTGACTGAGGGAGCACTCAATTCGCTTGTCCAGATAAAGATATTCCATAGGACTGGCCTCAATACTGAGCCCTGGAGAACACCACTGGTGAACAGCTGCCAACTGGATGCAGACATATGCTTGATCAGGGAAAAAATATTCGGTTCACACTCCTAAGCAACAGAGAGAATGATCTTACTGTTCAAAGATGACAACTGACTGACCAGCATTATACTAATGATCCCACCATACATCCTTCTAACATGTTGGCAAGGGAAAAATAAAACATATATTTTTCTTGTAGAATAATGTTCATTCAATGAGGTTTAAAGTCCCACATTACTGAAGCATCCAATTTTTTTTAAATAAGCCGAACAAACTTGGGTACAGAACAACATTCATTGCTGAGATTCACAAACTGTGTAGTTCAGAATAACCAAACATGGACATCAGAACAAACCTTCATTAATGCTGTTCTCTCTGTGAACGTGGTTGTGAAATTTTTCTATGGTCTGAAAGCTGAGGAATTTAGTATTGCTGGTCTGCCCTCTCACAGGAAAAATTCCACCGCTGAGATCTAAACTGTACAGCTTGACACAGTATTTAAAATCCTGAGGAAAAAAAGTGAAGAAGAAAGAAAAGGTAATTCTGAGATCTAAAACATACATTATACCTACAAATGAAATAATGTAAACATCTTATATAATATGTGTATTATACTGTATGTTTCCTATGAATAGAAACTACATCTGGCATGCAAGAGAATTAAGTGTCAAATCATAATGGGCAAGTTTGGCTTTAAAGGCTTTTGCACATTTTCAAAATTTACCATTTCCCTAACATTAGTCAGATCTAAACATGTTTTGTAGAATTCCTTGCAACATCAAGGGGTCTTTACAAACCTGAATATATACCTACAAAGACATATCTGAAATAATGCAACACATATGCATGTAAATATCTTCACTCCTGTCTTGATTACAGAACCTGACATTACAGCAGCTAAAGCTCTGCCAAGAGATATTATTCATAGGCCTACCACTAGACTGAACATGCATCTCTCTCCCTTTAATAAATGAGAACTTCTTACAGATTAACAGTCTTCTTTCAAACCTCATAAACTCTTACTGGCTCAACTTCTAATCTTGTAGGAGACTAATGGGTGAAATATCCCTCAGCAGCTTATGAAGAGGACATGGTTTGCTTGCACATAGACAATGTGTTTAGAATCATGAATTACTACAGAGTAAGCAAACTGCTTTGAGACATACAGAAATGGATACACAGAAAGGATTGTCTTGAACCTCTGATACAACCATTTTCTAAGAAAACATTAATGGAAATACTGTCTTTCCAAATGCAGCATTCATTCAAACTGTCTACCATACAACATGTGAAGGTACTACTGTACTTCTGAGGGTTAACATTAACTACACCACAGCTTTCTCAGGTTACAAACAGCATAACATTATTTAAGCATTTTGTGTTCTTTTTTTAAAAAAGTATCACCATCATAGATGATGCATTTTAAAGAAACACCACCTTCTCCAAACACCCAAACTTGATCTTTGTTGCTTTGTTCAAAAGCAACGCTTTCAAATGAAGACACAGCTTTCCTCTATGTAAGGAGAAAGGCAAAAAATTTAAACTCATTCAAAAAATTCAAAACACATGGTCCCTGTAAAAACAGAGTACAATGGTACAAGAATCACCTCAATTTCATTCCATGCATACTGATAATATGCAAGATAAAACATCAAAATAGGAGGAAAGACTTGATCTGAATTAAGATTACTTTTCCTTCAAAAGATTTTGGAAGAGTTTCAAGAATACTACTGAATGGAATTAAACATCATACAGCTGCCTCTCATATCTGTTGGATATCTGAGACCTAATGATAGTTCATCTACATTTTAAATGCATCGCCTCTGGAACCAGTTCTAAATATTTACTGAGATTCTTTGACCAAATCATACCACTATTCATTGCATTTACATCTTTGTTGACTCTAAGAGTAGATTTTAGGGGTAACCCGACCAAAAAGTAAAACAGAGTTATATTTACAGCTACTGAGTTTCAGGATCTATACTTAAGAGACACTGTAGGTACATGTTATTTGAAATCCAGATGACAAAGCTCAAAAGAAAAACAACACTGTAAACCAGAGATTGGAAGCATATATAAAAAGATGTATATACGACCATATTTTAAGAAAGGGAGACAGACAGAATCTTCCTCACATCTACAGTTTGGTTACCCAAATCTACTTAAAGTCCTGTCTTCTCTTCCTACATGCCATTCATGTGATGTTTACATAAAGAATAATTTCATTGTAAGAGTTATTTTCTCTTCAGGACCTGAATGTATACAGGCTCTTTGCAGATGAAGGTAGTTGGAACACATGGCTCTCTAGTATGAAATTGTATGACTTGTTTTTGAAAAGTATGGACAAAGGCCATGCCCAAGAAAACTCACCAAAAGACTTTTTTATTATTATTCATTTCCTCCCTGAACTTTCATTGTAAATATTAGCCTGACCAACTTAACTGATACTGAGAAATTGATTGTTTCATATCTCAAATACAGGCACATCTTACCTCATACATGACTTGTCCAGATGCCAGCCATTTCCTGTCACCAAAGACTAACTGCAACAGATGTAAATTCACATCACCACCTTCACTGAAAAAGGTATAAATTAAAAAATTTGATTACAAAGCTGCTTTACAGTCCTCATCGTCATTTTATTACTCAAAGAGCATGCTCTTGCTGAAAAGGAAAGCACCACATCCCCAAACATGATAATTGGTCACATTTAACCACTAAAAAACAAAGGAGAAAGTTTTGACACTAGCAGCTTCAGGGGCTGCTAATACTGCCAAATATTAACGATACCATTGGAAAGCTTTAATATGTCATATGGACAAAAAAATTGGTTGGAAATAGCTCTTAACAGGACAATGTTCTCCACCAAAACTGCTTTGAAGTCAAAGTTAAGAAGACTGTCACTCTGAACAGCTGGGCTGCTTAAGTAGCTTGCTAAGGCTGAGAAAAAGAGGTTTCTTTCTCCCCTTCCCAACAAAGCTCCAGTCTCTCTCTTGCATGTACCGCACCCTTCCACACTCTGACTTGATTCCTTAGCCCAGCAGGAAATCATTGATTTGTCTGCTGAACATTGTTTGTTTTCTGCCAAGGAAGCCAAACTGGCTCAAAAAGGTTCCAAAGATAGCTGAAGATGTCACAAGGCAACCAGCAATATTGTCACCTCCCTCCTTTAGGAACAGCTGTATGTGAACAAATATTTTTAAAAAAACAGCAAAATCATTATCTTATGCCAATTTTTATTCACCTATGTTGTGTAGACTGAACAGCCCACAAATAGGAACAACTGCGAAGATCATGCTCAGACTCTTGAAAAGTAAGAGCACAGACAGGAATCCTTCTTCCTCCAAGCCTAGTGTAGTGCCTACAGGTTTGAAAAACAAAAGAAAAGGAAGAAAGTTACTCAAGCAAGTGACTACTTGTTATGCAGCAGCCAAGAGGTGAGGAAATTTCTGTCCATCAAATGCAATAACCTGGGTTTATGTCCTTCTCTGCCTGAGGAGGAAGAACAGAAATGATTATTTCAGCTGCCAGGCGAAAGACTCTTCCTATTGTTGAAGTTTACTTCAATACTGAACTTAAAATGGAGTCAGTCTGAACAAATTTAAAACAGCACCAAACAGAAGGAATTTTTCATTTCTTTCTTTGGGCATTGTAACTCTTTTATCTTCCAGATTTCTGAACCTCAGTTGTACCTTCACAATATTTTCTTGTCATCTCTTTATGTCTCCACTATTCATGCATCAGTAGTTTTTGGGGGTCACTCTAGATTTGCTTAAGGAAAGTATTACTTGAATTTGGCCAGATATTTCAAGTGAAATTGCTCTTTAAAATAATCACTTATTTTTTCTATTGTTTAGAAATTTACAAGTTCCTTATTGTCATCTCCAAGACTTCAAAGGAAAATTTGATACATGTGCACCCTTGCCTTGGAATGGATCAGCCCCCTCTTTACATCAGGGCTGAAATGAAGGAAAGGACATGTTATCAGGCACAGATTTGCTATTGAATTATCATATCTCATTAGCTTCATCCTGGACACTTTAAAGAATATTATCACCAAAATCACAGTATTCACATACTGAAGCCTTTCAGAGTATGCCCTAATTGCAGTAACTGGTTCTGAAAAACACTTCCTAAAACCTGTTTCATCGAAATACACATTACCTGGTTTCACTGAATACTACTGGATACAAAGTGGCTTATAAAAATCAGACCTATCACATCCCTACTGTCTGACATGACTCAAGGCAGCATGCTTTCCACAATTCCTCAATCCACAGACACAGTAAGGAAAGCAATCATAGTCCGCTACAGGGAAGGCGCTGCACTTAACCCATATATGACCTAATATCTGTTTCAAAATATGATTTCTGAACATTCCAAGGTTATGCACAACATTTAAGTCATTAAAGAAGGTCTCTTGAAATTAACATACTTTCTGAAGCTGAAAACTGAGACCACTGCATCTCCAACCATGGCCAAGTGGGAAGGACTACTTACGCCCTCTTCAAACTTTTCATGTTTCCCAGTGACAGGTAGCCATCAGTAAAACCCACAGCGAGCTGATTGCTTCTGCTTATGTAGCACAGGGTTGATACTGCTGTTCCTGAAGGACTTCGTAACTGGAAACAGAGATGCCTCCCTTCTCTGGTCACAGCTTCTCTTCTTTGCGGAACTTCAGCAGGAATTCTCGTGACAACTTCTAAATCTACACACACAAAAGCAGCCAATGAGTGAGTGTGTTATGTCACCTCCGTTGCATTTTAAACTCATGTGACAACATGTAGAATCCAATTCTACCAGCCCAGGTGAAACATCCATTTCTGCAAAACCTTTCTGCTCTTTCTCTGTCTATCCAAAGAATGGAAGAACTCTCCGACTGGACAGGTATTCTCACTCCTATTTCAAAACCACATACAAGTGTAACCTTTACAGACAAACTCTTCTTGGACTCTGAAAATCAGGAGCTTGCACTTCGTGGTAAATCCACCTGATTTAAAATCAGCTCCTGACGCCGCTCATGCAATAGCCAACACAGTCTATGCACTCCGAACACACAACTTACACACTCCATTCATTCGATGCAGGATTTTTTCATAAGGCAGGTCTATTCTAAACCACAAGCCCAAACTTTGCCCCATTAAAGGAAATACGAGACCACTCCCAAGGAATATGGTACCTCTGACACATGTTCCTGTCAGGTAGCTGCACTGACTCAGATTGTGAAATTCCTACATCCCACCAGCGAGTATCACAGCGCCAAAGGAATTTGGGTGGGAAGAGACAATTATAACACCACGAGGAGTATTAAACCACTGCCATTTTTGATCAGTTCAAGATCATAGGATGTCAAACTGCCATCTGCAAGCAGTAGTCAGAACCATCAGGAGTCAGTCTGTACTCTGATATCTTCAGAGCGGCATACACGTTGATTTTTCACAAGACACAAGTTTTCTTACTTCTAAATTCCAGTTCAAAACCTGCAGGCTTACCTGATGCTTCTATTTCATTCTGACTGCAAGATAAATCATCCAAACAAAGGTCAACCAGAAGTACATGACCAACATCTGTGGCCACTGCTGCCACTCCAAACAGCCATCGCAGGCTCTGATGTAGGTGCCGAGTGCTCACACTGGCTCCTCCGTCATTGCTTATGGGTTCTATTGCAGTTACCTACAGGAAAACTACAAGTCAATATTGAAGCTGTGTGACAAGATAAACAGTATTCACTTAAAATGAAACCAGCATTAGTAGGTCAGTACCCAATCATGAGACTTAATAACAAAGCGTTGCTTCCAATTATGTCAAGCAGAAAAGAAATTTAGAGAAACAAAGCTCTCTTCACTTACATGGTGCATTCTATCATTCTAATTTAACAATTTCTGTTTCCTACTTAGAAACAATTAAGTCCAAGAAAACACAGAAAATCAATTACAACATGCAAGAAGATTTATCATATCTAAGGGACGTAAGTAAGAAAGACAAAACTAAATCCAGTTCTCCCACTGCTCACAGCCCATCACCACTGTGATACAGTCCAGGCCTCTTTGTCAAACAGACAGGCCTGTTATCTTCTTATTTTCAAAGTTTTATAAAAGGAGAAGCAGACCATCTTGCAGAGATACAAGCGCACAAAGGCTCCTGCACTAAAACTGTACAACAGAAGAACATGGGCTATTGTTTAGCCTCTTACAAAATGCAACACCAGGAAAACATGCAGCTTTACAACAACAACGAACATGTGCCTGAAAGGAAGTGAAAATCACAAGGTATTCCACCTTTTTATGCAGGTTTTTTTTACCTGAGAGGTGGTGGAAAATAACAAATCCCGTAGCTCTGCAAAATTTTCTCCTTTCCTGTATCAAGCAGTTGCTATGACTCACTGCCTTGAACCTACTACAGAATTCACCTTTCATCTTGGTTTCAAGAACTCCAACCTTACAGTCATTTAGGTACCTGTCTTTTCTTTCAGAAGTCCTGTGATGCAAAGTAAATTTTCAATCCTCTCTGCTGCTCAAACGACTAGCAAAAAACATTTTGAGTATTTCAATTCTTGCTGCCCCAAGTCTTGGTGACAGTTATGATGAAAGCAGGAACTGTGATACATGCCTTGCTTCAGAATTAGCTAAAGTTCAAGTATTGTTATTCCTAACTTCTTTTTTCTTTTAAGATAATTTTTAACTTGTACAGATGGCTCCAAATGAATCTTTGCCACTTTTGCATAGAACATTCCAAAAACGTTTCCTGGTTGCTTCAATTTTCCATGTACAAGCTCCTGAAACAACATATTTTTCCACTGCACTTTCCATTGCTATTTCCTATTCTCCTAGAGTACTCTGCCAACTCATTCTGGGAATGAACAAAGAAAACTTTCTGCAGCTCACTGAATCTGAATGCTGAATCTGAATCTGCCTCATACAAACCAGGAAAATACCGTTTGACAGCTCTGAAACATGCAACCACTATAAACCCAGACAGAAAATAGTCCAGAAAGCATGGCGCTCATTAAAGCCTTAGACCAATAATGACAAAAGTGCAGAAATGGATGTTGAGAAAAGGCTCTCTTGACTGGGTGCTTCAAAGTGACAATATGTTAATACAGTATAGAAAACAAATGCCCTACAAAGAGATGCTCCAGAGCTTTTCCTGAAACAAGACTGTGACGAACATAACAACACAAAAGCTTCATTTCCCCAAAAAGGTACATACCCTGCCTGGAAGAACAACTGCTTTAACCACTCTTGAGGTCCCGAGGTCGTACAGACACAGAACACTTCCCTCTGATTCTTCCAACCCAACCAGGAGTCCACTTCTCTTCTGCCACGAAAACTCCTTTACCGCACGAACAGTGGGAGGCTGCTCAGTGACTCCAGTGAAACGATACGCAGAGAGCCGCTCTCCTGTCACAGAGTTCACCACCTCAAGCTGAGGACCACATGCCAGCCATGCCAGGCCACTTCTGCCTGTAAGACAAAAGAAAGATGACCAAACAAATCCCCAGAACAACACTGAAACAACAAAGTCACTGTCACTGAACCTTTCCTTCGACAACCACACCAAAGAAAGAAAGATCAACTTACCTCCTTCTGCACAATTATTTAAAACCACTCACTGCACTCCTCAAGCAATACATCTTACAATTAACAACCTCATTCTTTTGCATTTCTACTTGACATTCCTGTGAACAAGAATGTTGACTGTCCGGGATAAAGATTACAATATAATCATCTCCAGTCTTTATGTCATATTTGGTGTGGCTTTGCTATAAACCATTAAATACATACAGAAGTACAAGTTGTAAAGTGTACTTCAAATATAACCCATCTAAACCCATTCATTTCCAGTTCATTAATTTTACTTGACATATGACTACTCTGGGAAGGTACTTGGACATCAACAGGAAATTATCNTGCTTCTTTCAAAACTGTCTTCTATTTCACCTGAAACTGAAAAGGACATATGGTCATGGTATAAATTATTTTAATAGCACAAGATTGGTGCAGGCTTCTGTAATTTCAGTGCTTAACTCTATTAATGGCTTAATATTAGCATTTCTAGTTCTAGATTGTTCTATCAGTTTGCCCAGTTCTAGTTGTTCCTGTTTATTCTACTAGAACCTGATGCATTTTAACAGAACCAACCTGATGCTATGACCCTGTGTTTTAGGCAACAACTACTTTATACCAAGACCTAGTTTAAAGGCAAATGCTCACCTCCAGAAAACTTCCCACACAGCACAGAATCTTGGGTGATCTCAGCTTCCTTAAGGGCCTTAACAGTCACCTCTGGAAACTGCAGCAGACTGCTCGTTACCTGAGCCATTAGGTCTCGCATTCTTCACTGTAAATAAAAAGAAAAAAGGCAAAAATAGTCTCATGTCAGCCATAAGTATTTTTGAGAATGACACAAGTTACATCAGTATGCAGTGAAAAATCTCCTATACATCACCTGTAGCTCTTTTTGCTTAAAAAAAATTGAACTCAGAACAGTTTTTCTTTTCACAGCAGAGCAAAAGGAGAATTCTTTTTCTTTCTGATGCCTATGAGATCACCAATAAAAAGTGCTGCAGAGGTATGGACAAGACAAATAACAGGAAAGAAAACAACACACTGAGTTCAAGTCTACTCACATAGGTTAGCAAGATGTGAAGTCAGAAAAATGATGTATTAAAAAACTTCTCAGTAAGAGGTATAGCTTTTCATCTGGCCTTTCCCTTGATTTAATACTTTATTACTTGTTGTCAATTGTCTTCTAGTAGATACCACACATCATTCATGTCTTGTTCACTTTTTGTACTGCTGATATTTTCAGCCAATAGAGACTTTCATAGCTCATCAATTATAAGTACTTTTCCATTCACTGAGGAGATAAACATAACACAGCATAGGTCACTATTCCCGGATCCTGTTCCCGTATCTGCTGCTGACATGACAACATCGAGCACGTGAAGCACAGGAAGGGTCAGTCAGGGTACTGTACTAACCACAAGACAACATTTTGAGAAAAATGTTGCTGATGGCAAAGGCACTATTGCAGGACATTACTGCAGCCAGGCCTGACCATTCTGCCAGCATTCACCACTAGCACAGAGCAAGTTCCAAGTGGAACAACTTATTTGCTGTGGTTCTGCTCCTTGGTACTTGCGTTTCCTCCTTAGTACTTGCCATCAGTTCCAAGAGACAACTTCTGCACTGCATACAGGGACTCCAGAGAGTAAAGTGCCCCACAATTTCACCAGTATTCCAACTTAGTTTAACTGTAAGGATTTAATGGATATGTTTAAGGATCAACCTCTAACACTAAACACTAATGCAGCTACATCTGGTTGGTGACTAGCATCTCTGAAATGTTTCAGTGTGTGCCCAATGCCTCTGATGCTGTCACTGGGCACCACTGGACTACTCCTGGTTCCATCTGCTTTACATCCTCCCTTCATGTATTTATATGCATTGATGAGATCCCCCCTGAGCCTTCTCTTCTCCAGGCTGAACAGAGCAGTACAGTCTCAGTACAGAGCACACCCCTGTTCCATCTCATTGCTTGCCTGTCCTAGTATAAGTTCTAGAATCTTGAATGGCCTTCCAGAACCACTGACAGTCTTCTTGTCCAACCCCAGTGCTGCTCAAGCAGGGTCACCCAGAGCAGGCTGCCCAGGATCATATCCAGATGGATTTGGAACATCTTTCTCAAACACACTTTTATAACCACCAATCTGGCAAGCTCAACTACAAAAACATTTGCAACCCATACAACAGGGCCAGCTGTTTGCTGACTCTCCCTTACCAATTTAAGGATTCTGTTCTCTCATCTACACAAGTCAAGCAATGCAACACCACCAAAGGCCTAGCACCACTATTGCTCTACATCCAACACCTTACCAGCCACAAGACACAAAATTAACAGAAGCCTGATCATGTTAATTTCACTGACTGGAAAAAGCCTATCCCAGGCAAACTGAAGCGGGACAGACAGCTGAGGCAGCACGGGAACGAGGAGCTGTCCTTCGCAGCACAGGATACAGAGCTGTGCCCAAACGCGTGGGGCAGCTGCCAGCCAAGGCTCACACTGACGGGCCATGCAAAGGTCCTGGCACACTCAAGTGCCGCAATTTCCCCTCATTTCCCCCGACACGATCAGGAAGCAATTGTCAGACCTGAAAGACTGACCCCGAGCTTTCCAGCGGCAGGCGCCCCAGACCTGCAGCCACATTAAGGAAGACACACAGCACTTTTAAGCCAGCAACTTTGCTGCGTGATGCTTTGCTTCATGCACGGACCCAGAGATCCCCAGAAAGGGCACTGGATTCCTGTGAAGAAGCTGTGCCCATTACTCCCATTCCTCATCCTACAGTCACTGTTCCACACACAGAGTCCATTTCCCGCCTCCTCCATTGGGCAGTAACCAAAGTGGAAAGCAACGAAATGGCTCCCAAAGAGCAGTCAGGAGAGGAGCAGTGTAGTCCCCTCCTCCCTTTCAGTGAAGGTGTGCACTGAATGACATTAAACAAACCACCAGACCCCTTAATTCTGGGGGCAGCAAGTCACGCCCTCCTCAGCTCTTACACCCCACGGCCTGCTCCGGAGGCCTCTGCCTGGCTGAGTGACCGCCATGGCACGTGCTCAGCCTCACCGCTTTCAGGAACACTATAGATATATATATATATATATCTATATTACCTGCACAGGGGTGCACGAAACACGAGGGTACGTGCTACATTCAGGTACGTGCCGAGCCCCGTGTAGGGCGGCGTTGCCGGGGCAGGGCAGCGGTTGTAACAGACCCTGCACACCCCGACCTGCCCCCGTAACCACGGAGCCCCCCGGCCCGCCACACCGGCCCCTCATGGCCTGTGCAGGAACACCTCACCACATGACCAGGGATGTAAGGCTTTCCTGATGAATATGTGCACCCCCTGGTTAATAAATACGCGTGTCACCTTGAGCCAGCCACGTGTGTCAGGCAGGGTTACCCCCTGCACATCCAGCTCCATGATAAGGTAATGTCGACTTCTTAATACCAGGCTGGTTCTGCGGAGGTTTAATCCTGAATTTTGGTGACCATGGATCATTGCGTCAAGTCATGAGGGCCAGAGGCATTTTCCCCTAGCCCTCTGTGCACATGTAAATTGCCAGCAGACCTCAGGGTAGGCTAGCCCGTGAGGAGGAGGAAAAAGCAGTGTCTCAGCCAGAGGGGAGGGATTGTCCCAGTGTAGGGGCACGATTTCTGGACTTGAAGCTATGCTGAGCTTCTGGGGCTCTGTAAACACAGGTGTGTGTGGGAAGCTACAGGCAAGAGAGGGATTTTGATGAGTTGCCACAGTGCTAGATGGGAGGTGTTAAAGGCACAGCCCTGCCTCTAGCAGCCTGTGTAGCCAGACATGNCATTAAGGAAGACACACAGCACTTTTAAGCCAGCAACTTTGCTGCGTGATGCTTTGCTTCATGCACGGACCCAGAGATCCCCAGAAAGGGCACTGGATTCCTGTGAAGAAGCTGTGCCCATTACTCCCATTCCTCATCCTACAGTCACTGTTCCACACACAGAGTGCATTTCCCGCCTCCTCCATTGGGCAGTAACCAAAGTGGAAAGCAACGAAATGGCTCCCAAAGAGCAGTCAGGAGAGGAGCAGTGTAGTCCCCTCCTCCCTTTCAGTGAAGGTGTGCACTGAATGACATTAAACAAACCACCAGACCCCTTAATTCTGGGGGCAGCAAGTCACGCCCTCCTCAGCTCTTACACCCCACGGCCTGCTCCGGAGGCCTCTGCCTGGCTGAGTGACCGCCATGGCACGTGCTCAGCCTCACCGCTTTCAGGAACACTATAGATATATATATATATATATCTATATTACCTGCACAGGGGTGCACGAAACACGAGGGTACGTGCTACATTCAGGTACGTGCCGAGCCCCGTGTAGGGCGGTGTTGCCGGGGCAGGGCAGCGGTTGTAACAGACCCTGCACACCCCGACCTGCCCCCGTAACCACGGAGCCCCCCGGCCCGCCACACCGGCCCCTCATGGCCTGTGCAGGAACACCTCACCACATGACCAGGGATGTAAGGCTTTCCTGATGAATATGTGCACCCCCTGGTTAATAAATACGCGTGTCACCTTGAGCCAGCCACGTGTGTCAGGCAGGGTTACCCCCTGCACATCCAGCTCCATGATAAGGTAATGTCGACTTCTTAATACCAGGCTGGTTCTGCGGAGGTTTAATCCTGAATTTTGGTGACCATGGATCATTGCGTCAAGTCATGAGGGCCAGAGGCATTTTCCCCTAGCCCTCTGTGCACATGTAAATTGCCAGCAGACCTCAGGGTAGGCTAGCCCGTGAGGAGGAGGAAAAAGCAGTGTCTCAGCCAGAGGGGAGGGATTGTCCCAGTGTAGGGGCACGATTTCTGGACTTGAAGCTATGCTGAGCTTCTGGGGCTCTGTAAACACAGGTGTGTGTGGGAAGCTACAGGCAAGAGAGGGATTTTGATGAGTTGCCACAGTGCTAGATGGGAGGTGTTAAAGGCACAGCCCTGCCTCTAGCAGCCTGTGTAGCCAGACATGTTGCCGTGCTTGTGCGTGGTGCATGCTCAGCCTCGTCACTGCCATGAGGAAAGCGGCAGCCACATCCATAAATCTAGGACAGAAACACCCCCAAGGTGTGGAGTACACCAGGGCAGGCTTCTGTGGCAAGAAAGAAAGATGCTCTGGGTTAGCAGATTTGTAACATTCTGTCACTACTTGGGCAGGCACTGACACCAAATGTTAAGCTTCACAATAAATAAAATTCATCAACTTAAAAAAAAACAAAACAAAACGAAAAAACCCCACCTGTTCTGTACCAGCTTACAGGCTGAGAACGAAAAATAAAGATCCAGGACATGATTTTTTTCTTTCTTCTATCCAAGACCTGTTTAAAATAGGAGTAACTCAGATTCAAATAGAGTTACTATATATTTCCATGTTGATACTGTGAGAGAGATGGGAAGGAGGGAGCTTTCACTGTCGTGTTTATCACAGGGACGCACAGTGGATGATGTCAAAGGAAAACATGTTCACAAATTGTATGCAGGCACAGAGCTGGGGAAGCTGGTTAGGGAAAACAAAGTCCCCTTTCTTGAGGGAAGTAACATGGGAGTAATTCACAAGCAGCCACCAGTCACCAGAGTGCCTATTGTTGCAGACAGAAGGCACTGCTGCACAGCGCTGAAGCTTTCTGTGTACAGCAGTGCTAGAATCAACTGGACATAAAGATGGTGATGGAATGGGAGCCCCCAGCAGCTACGAAAGCTGTAAAAAGACTAAAAAAAAAAAAAAAAATCACTCAGTGCATAGAAGAGGTATGGCACAATAAAGCGTCTGTCCCGTATAAAGCTGTGCAGAAGAAACATCAAATTTCTTAACTGAGGTACTGGAAAGACTTTCTCATGAATACCCTGTGCAAGAGTGAAGTTAGGAAGCGTAAAGGAGATTAAAGATCACTGTTTGAATAGTTTTAAGAAAGGGTTACTAAAAACTAACATTTTTGGTTCTAATGTTAGGGATCAATTAATTACACCCTTGACAAATTATTGGTTTAGGGTTTATCTGTAAATCTACCTGCAATACCTCAACTTTCAAGTCAACAATTTTATAGGATCTGCAATGGCTTGTGCTCTGAGTTGCTCCATATACTCAGTTGCTATTTTTCCTAATTTGAAATTAACTGAGTCTTTTATAGTACAGTCAGGAAAAATCTTGGAAATAAATGACACTTTCTGCTAATCCCACATGGTATTGCTTGTTCTTTTTCTTATGTCAGGTGACTTTGAAGAGCTCTTCAAAGGCCTCTGCTTGCACCATAACCAGTCGTGAAATAGCTCTTCTCTGGGCTGCAAAGCAGCATTATAACCTGGCCAGGTGTTCTCCAGCAATCCTTGCCCAAGACCACAAAGGATCGCACTCCAAAAAACCGAGTGCATCCTCTTCAGAGATATGCAAGCAAATGTATGCACAAGGACTGTCATCCAGTAGGAGCATCGCCACTAATAGTTTAAATTAGGAATCAAGATTTGCAAACATCCTTGAAAGCAGCAGAGTTGCAGGATGAGAGAAACACAGGTAACATCTAGGTAACACTTCAAACCAGTAAATCCGTAAACACCAGACATTTACATCACACTTACGTGAATGTTAATGAGATATTAAAAAACCTGACCACTCTACAACAGTGTTTTAGCTAAAACTCACTTTAATTGGTTCTTTAAATGAAATCTTACCTGGCCTGTGGACCTGTTAGATCCTGCTGAGATGGCAATACCATTCTTGTCCTTTAGGAAGACACCATGGTCAAAAGCTGTAACAGGTCAGATCAAAAGTAAAGGTTTTCTTGTACTCTGGATTCCTGAGGTCATACTCCTGTTGACTTTTACAGAAATAACACCTACTTCCTGCATCCTTCTGTTATTAAAATCTCAATTGTAGTATCAAAATACAAGCAATCAGTCATTCAGTAATAATTCATGGTTTAGTCCAGATTTAAACTAAGTTGTGCAGCAATGCACAGCACATCAATGGCTGCTGTGGGATAAGCCTGCTCTTGAACCACGACAGCCAAGGAGTAACCGACCTGAATGAATGGACGTATCAGTAACCATAACTTGCATTTTTACCTCTGCCTCACACATATTGGTCATCCACACAGCCCAGTGCATTGGAAAATGTGTTTTATTTTAGGACAGCTTTAATTCAAAAGGAACCACAGTACATTTATCTCCAAGCATATCAAACAGACTCATTATCTTCACTACTTTGATGAAAAAAACATTCCTAGAATGGTAACCCAGAAGTTTTGCACAGAAGATAAACGTACAAACAAAAGCTATCCTACTACCTAAAATTCTATTATTTTAGTATTTTCAGATTGGTCTAGACTAATTAGTTGCATTACCTAACTACTCAAGAAAACCTATGGTTTCTGTCTGTAGCTTTTCTTTTCCCACTAGAAATCAACAACTATTAGCTATTTATGATTAGTTACATGGGAAATGATGAAATTGCAGCAAATTAATTTATTGTGCTGACAACCCTGAGAGTAGTCTTCCATAAGAGGAAGTTCTGATAGGAGATAAAAAGTGTGCTCTTATTTGCACACCGGGCATGTACAAATATTAAGGTAAATAAAGTCAATGTGAATCAATTAGCACTTTAAGCACAGAATGGTGATCAAAAGTAAAACAGATTTGCTTTAGCTCTCCTTTGTGTTATAATCTGGAATGAATACTTTCGTCAGCCTTAGCTTCTAAACATTTGAAGAAACAAGGTCTTGGGAATATTTATGTTAACTCTATGAGGTAACACAGGGAACCATTTCCACTGAAACATTCTTTTCTTGACAAAACACCTTCAACAACATCCCTTAAACTTTTTCATTTTCTCTTCACTAATACCTCCTACTAGTGTTTCCTGGAAATAAAATCTGCCATTATACCTAATTTTATTAATTCTGAGAGGTGGGATTCTGTTATTGTGTTACAGTCCCAAAGGAACAGATGCACAATTTGGCTTCAGCTTTTAGCCATCTGACATTGATGCATCAAAACATTCTTGAGGAATCCTAGCATGCCTTTAGGGGAAGAAAAATCCATACCCTTCCAGCAATTACTTTCCTATAGAAAACAACATTCTATTAAGTGATGAGCTGTACTGAGGAGCTCTTGTGAAAATCTTCTGTTGCAAGAGAATTGCAGCACTCTGCCCCTACAGCTTTCCTTCTGCATGCATCACCTCTTTCTCAGGCCCTCATGCCCTTCTCTGGCACTACAATATTATCTTACTCTCAGATACATATACAAACATCTGCAAATCATCTTTTCCACACATCCTTCACACATTTGTAGCAAAAAGCACCCACACAAAATGTGTTTTCTGTTTCATTATAAACCCATCCTTGAGTTGCCATCTTAATGCTATGAGTTGGCTTTTTCTTTTCTTGGGCTCACAATAGAAATTCCCACATCCTTCAAATTTCTGAACTCTCATTTTTACACATTACGCTCAGGCTCCTTTTTTGAACTGCTCCTCGGGGAAACTGGTGAGCAGTGGAGAACAATGTACTGAATCCAAATTACAAAAAAGGGAGACAAAAAGGAGTAAAACATTTTAACATATAATTGAGTTAAAACTCTTTTAAAGGAAACAATTATTAAAAAATTAAAAACCTCCAGAAAGTTCTTAAATCTAATACCAATTGTCTTTTTATTGCCATTGCTTTCTTTCTTCCTAAGCACAGCTAAATGAAGATAATTTAACTGAGCTGTAAATAAAGAAGCTAAAAATTAATTAGCTAATATTGTTTTTGTTTGTTCTAATTGATTTTCATACAAAAAATATACATATAGGTAAGCACAAACAATAGGAACATGTTAAAATCCTGTTAAGCAATTTTCACCAGGATTTATTTTATCAGTCAATTCTATTTGACAGGAACTGGAGTATTTAATAAATCCTCTTGTGCACTACACAAAACGTAATTACATTTGCCACCTAAATTATGCAAAACTCTTCCAGTTTTGAAAGTTTCATCTTCTACCCCATTTTCTGAGCTATTCACTACATTTCTGTACAGTGTGAATATAAAAAAATATTGCTAGAACTTCCCTCCGTTCTCCTCTTTGACCATATTTTTATTGCCATTCAAGTACAAAATACGCTGAGAGAAAATAACTAACCTGACTGAAAGGTCTCATTCAAACTGCCACTTTCACACTTCAAACATCTGACATTTTTTTAAGTTTTCATTCAGTCATGAATACTCCTCCAAGGAGAAAAATATTCAGGGCATGCAACTGCTTCTCTAGAATGACCTGTTCTGACAGAAAAATCATGTTCCCCAGAACAACCTTCTGTTACAAACTTGGTCTGTTATTAATACATTCATTCACTATGTACAAGCTATTAGTTAAAAAATAAATTATGTCTTGAGTAACTATAATAGTTTTTACTAATTGAAAAGTTTAATATCAGGTTCCACCATTCTGTAGTCTTCAAAGTTGCATCCATATATAAATTAACATACAGAAAAATAATCCATTGTCTAAAAGACTGCACATCAAAATAGTACTTCCATGTCTGCTTTTAAAAGAATAGGTTTGTGACTTTATTTATACAAATTGAAGCTTTATAGGGACACTTACTCCTTAACCAAAGACTGTTAATGAAATAATTATTCAAAAATATGGTTTGTAACTAAGATTTCTGTACATTTTTGTACCTTTTTCAGACTATTAAATTAGCTTTACCATCAGGTTTTCAGTGCTGTGATATGCAGGCTTCAAATACTGCAAAATATGTTTACAGACAATAAGCATTTTCAATTATAGTAGCATTCATATTAACATTATGAAAATAATTTTGACTCAAATTTCAAAGTATGTGGGTAGTATCCCTTTAAATTTGATATGCTATTGTAAGCATCACACCATCTATACAGTTAATTTTGCTGACAACAAACTGTAAGAAATAGCGAAAGATCTGAGGTGTGATCTAGTTTTATGAACTAAAGAGCAGCTTTCCAAAAGTTTAAGACAAATACAAAAAAAATATTGCACAGCTTAAAACACAATTGTTTACATTCTGACTTCAGTACAGTACAACTTAACCATGAACATAAGGAAATACCAGTTCGCATTGTGAGTCCAATTATTTGTACCAGAAGGTCAAACATAATTTCTAAAATTTAAACTAGTATGTTTAAAATGTTTACTTGTTATAGGAATTCTAAACAAACCTTTAAAAAGCTTTTGGAATCACTTTTGAGCTTCTGTAACTCCCACAAACCAACATCAAAAGTTCTGAGCAATACAGGTCATTCAACCCAATATTCCCTCAAAAAGCTATCAGACAGTAAGCACATTGTGAAGTATACATTTTTATTTAACATTCCTAAAATAAGCTGTATTTACATATTATATAAATGTATGAAGTCTTAATATAAAATAGAAAACTGCATTGACTGAGGAAATCACACTCCATATGGAGTTACTTACTGAAGACCATTTTTTATGAAATTTTACAATAATTTATATAAATTACCTCTTCCAAATTAGATGATTTTTCTGCTTTTTACTAATTCACACAATTTTGATGACTTTACAAACAGTGGTGTACACTATAAACTTAAAAAAAAAAACCAGTTACAGCATCTTTCGGCGCACAACTGGTTTTGGAAAATTAGACAGTCTTTTTTTGTTCTTTCTTAGAGTCTTCCCTGCTGCATCTGTGGTTTCTTTCTGTTTGCCTTTCGTTCCATCCACTGGACTTGGAAAAGGAGAGATGAATTTTATCTCCACGGGTGGAGGCGACCAGGAACCTTCTTTTGCGGTTCTGAAAAGAAAGAGAAGTATCAAATCAATTTCTTATTACCAACAGTATTTAGTAGAAGAAAAAAATACCATGGAACTACAAAATCAACGCCAAAGGAATATTCGTGGGCTTCTTTGTAGACAGAATTAAGACAGAAAAGGTACATAAATAAGGTTCATCTTGCTTTCATTCCTTACTCGACTGTCCCAAGCATTCTCGGTCACTATTCATAAGAGCTTTTAGAGCTCTCTGTCACAGTTTTAAAGAAGCAAATTGTCCTCAAACAGTTTTCCAGAAGGAACCAGAAAACACGTCCAGAAACATGAAGTTCCCTTTACTTATTGCCTGACCCCCTCCTGCCTTGTATGGGGAACTAAAGATCTAAGAGTGTGGCTTCATAAGGTGAGTAAGACCATGTAAAAGCATGACATCATTGCAATGATTAGTATCCACCTGCCCTCTTCGACCCCTCCCTCTTCCTTTTCCATTAGAAAACCAAACCTTTACAGAGGAAAAAGGTGCCAGCAAGTGGGACAGGCTCAAAGTCAGAGGAGAACTGCACAGCCAAGTGAGGATGAAGTAGTTAAGTGCTTAACAGCTGAATCATTATCACAATAAAGAAATGCAAATAACTGTTCAAAAATAATTTCATACTTGCTTGTTTTCTTCATTTTTGATTTTGGAGTTCTACCGCTCTTCAATTTTTGCTTTCCCCCAGACTCTATGGATTTGGTATCCTCTTCCTCTTTAGCTGGAAGCTCCTATGTTAAGCCAACAAAAGTGTTACTCATGCACAAGTTCTTACACTTGTACAGAACAAAAAAAACCCCAATGTTTCTGTCATTAAGAAGTCACAATAAAGTTATTTCCAAAGCATTAGTTACTCTCTGCAAAAACACACATTCCACCTCAAATTATTTTACCATCCTAAAAGTTCAAATTCTGAAATTGACAGACAACATACCAAGTTTATAGAAAGCCACTGTGCTTTCGAAACAGTTTTTATCAATTCTTTACATACATTCAAAACTTATTTTTGTATCTAGTTTTCATGAAGAAAAAAAAATAAATTGTTTGATTCATTTAAAGCTCTCTTTTTAGGTATGTTTTCAAGGAGTACGGCAAAGCACTGCAAAGAATGATCTCAAAAAGTGGTACAGAGCAAAAATCATGAACAAGCAACAACTAGAGTTTTTACTTACTGGTTCTTTCACAATTCGAGAAATACTAGATACATTTTTTCTCCTTGACCTCAAAAGAGGGGGTGAAAAGACAAACTGAGAAGACAAATCTGGGTCCAAATCCTTAAACTGCACAGGATGGTCTGTTTTTCCATCTAAAATGACAATGCATTGTTAGCATGCACGTGCGTTACACATGAAGGACAGTAATATTTAATTACAGCTAATTAACAAGAGCATAATAGTTTCCTGAAATAAAAGGTCCATTCAGGTTTATAAACACTCCATGCATTCTTCCCCCAGCAACTGCCTTTTGGGATTCATTCTTTTATAGTAAATTGTGAAACAAAACTAAGCCAGTGCAGTGCTTTTACCTGCACTTATATAATCAAAGATATTATGCTCAAGCAGCATCAACAGCCTTTCCACATCTCAAAAAAAATTATCATAAGCTCTAATTAAAAGACTCCTATGGCACACTAGTTTTGGTGACAAAGTATATGCCCATGAAAAACAACCACATAATTTAACAGCTGTAGAGTTTGTTGAAAGATGCAGCTCATTTGAACTTAAGAACTCAACACAATTTGGAAGCTTGCCTCCTTTATTTCTGTTGGGGGGGGGAGGGATGGGAATCACTATTCACAGATAACCTGCAGTTTTCCAAACTGATAGAAACTAAGCTCATGGCAAAAATTCATCTTAAATTTCATTTCACTGCTTAGATCAGCCTCATAATCTGTTCGTTCTACCAAAACTAACCAGATAGTTATGCAAAATTCAGACAAAAGATTGATTGCTCCTTGCCATTTTTTTTTATTTTGCTTGCTTACATTCTTTACAATACTTAAAGCCATCCTCAGTTTGCATTCTGTGGTTTAAAGAGGAATATAGCCTATTTTGGGTATAAACATAGTGCACCTACCTCCAAATTCCTTTGTCAGTTTTGTAAGAGGAGGAGAGAAATGAAAAGCCTCATTTTCCTCAACAGTTAGTTTCTGGTGCATGGCAGTTTTGCGGGATCTGGTTCTTGTAACACGATCTGTTAGAGCTCTTGATGTTTGATCATGTCCTGTTGGGTTTATGTCTTCAAGCAGCAATGGACTGCCATGAGGTTCTTGGGAAAAGGCCTCCTCCGACAGAGATCGCTTCTTTCTGCCCCGACGCCCTGTCCTTACCGTAGTCCTGGGTGTGGTTGGCTCCTCGCTTGGCTGTGCAGGTGTTTGTTGAGTATCTGTTTTTTCTGCCATCTCATGTGGCATTCTTCTAGTTCTTTTCCTAGGAGTATTAAGGACTTCTACTTTCCCACCTGAATTCATGTCTTCCTGAGTAGAGGTAGACTCTGGATGTGCCAAGAGATTTTGTGCCCCCTTCCTGGCACTTCTTCTAGGAGTGGCAGGAAGTTTAATTTCGGTTTGAGGAAGCGATAATTTAGATAGATCAAGGTCAGAATGTTCTGAAACTTCTGATGAACTCATCTTTCTTCTTCTGCCTCTCTTAGTTGGCACAGGTAAAAGGAGTTGGTCACTAGGCTGCACCTCTTGATCATTGACTGTATTTTCAGTAAACTGTAAATTAAAGCTTTTCGGTTTTCTTGCACTTCTACTGGGACTGACTGCTGTTTTTGTTTTATGACCAGTGTCAGTCCGGCCAGTTTCTTGACCTCCAGCTGAACTTTTTCCTCCTCTAGTCCTTCTGGAAGTGGAAAAGGCAATAATGCTACCCTCAGCAAGAGACATTTCCTCATTAGCCTCTTCTGAGACTTCAGATGAAGCTTCCTTTGCTCTACCTAATCTTCTTGGAGTAACAGCTATAGACTGCATAGTGTCAGACAAGGTTTGTCCATCAGAATGGCTGCTTTCTGTTTTTTCTAAATGAGTCAGTTTAGGTTTCCTACCTCTCCTAGGAGTTACAGGCATCACAGGTACTTGCCCCTCTTGAGCGTTTTCCTCTGTTTGAAGACTTGAAGTTTCAGATGCTTCTTTAGCTTCTTTAGTTCGCCTGGTACTTCTCCGAGGAGACAGTCCAAACGGAACTGGTGTGTCTGTCTTCAGTAGTTGCTGAGGCTCTGCTGACAGAATACTTAGACTTCTGCTCAGTTGTCCCCTTGTGCGTGTTCTTGGAGCAATGGCATACTCTAATTGATGTCTGTTAGTCTCCTCTTCCACTCCTTCTGGCACAGGTGTTAAGAGAGCTTTTGCCTTCTGGAATCTAGTTACCTTTTTACCTATAGTTTCATGAATAGATTGTTCTACAACTTCAGATGTAAATTCTTTACTTCTCGTGTCTTTGATTACATCCAGTAAATTCTCAGCAATAGCAACTTTAATGGGTTCAGGCACATATGGGAATGACTCTGCAGTATTTTGAGATTCCTGATCACCAGTTACAGTGGACACTGAGTTTGTAACATGTTCTTGGCTTTCAGTATTTCCTAAATTGATCACAGGTTTTTCCTCTATTGTTGTGCCATCTGGTTTAGAAGCATCTACTAATGCAGGGTCTCCCATCTCTGCTTCCCCTTCTTCTCCTTCCAAAACTAAACTAAAACTACTCTGAGACAGAAAAAGGTCTCCATCTCCCTCAGCTGCATCGCATTCACTATCTTTATTATCAGGCAAATCACATGCAAACTGTTGCTCTATATTTTCATAGCTATAATGAAGATTGCCCGATGGATCTAGTTCACTGTATGGTGAGGTTTCAGGTGGTGGTTCTGAGGTATCTTCAATAACCTGAAGTTAAAACATGTCTGTTAATACTTTATTCATTACCAAACAGTCTAACTTCATGCTGAACTAGATGAAACTGAGCAGAGTGAAAACCTGCTTTTCCTTTCAGATCATCTCCAAATGTAAAGTTAGAAACATACAATGTACTCTCTACTAGAGAGGAAAGTTTATACATTTAAAGGACAGAGACCAGAGCAGTGAGTGTTTGCAATTCACAAGCTCCCTTTCTGGTACTTCCCTTCAGGACTAACAATTTGCCACCACCCATTGACAGTGAGCAGTTGTACAATACAAGGTGTGTATGCAAATGGTTGGCAGTGACTGTCACGTTGCAGTGCCTTCTGCATTCCTCCACATCCACTCAGAGTGACCCACTCTGTGAATGACAGGGCAAAATACAATTATGTACACAGAGTTTACAGCTTTGGTCATGATAGTTGTGAGTGCAACACTTATTCAGACTGGCCAGATATCACATCCAACAAGTCAGCACTGCACTTGAAGGAGGTCACTTGGATTGCATGAGGTAATATATATTCTAAATACCTCAATCTCACAGAGAAGTATCTTGACACCAAAAGGAGCTTGTTACTGGGAATTCTGATTGTGTTAAGAAGGAACAAACAGTAAAGGACCTAAGCAGCTAAATCATTTTGAAAGTGAGTTTGTTCCCGCGTCATTCTGTCATTTGGTTAATGGTTCCCGGTATCAAGAAGCTGCATTCCTGTAGCTTTCTTACTGTTTTTAACATTAAAACTATTTGGGTTTAAGTCAAATAAAAAATGCTTGAATTTCAGTAAGCCAAATGAATGCAAGGTTATTTTGAAAAATAGTTCAGGCATTTATTTTGTACTACTACAGCCCTCAAAGGCCTAGGTCTTGACAGGTTTTGTTCTGTGTTGTGGAACAGAAAATGCACAAGTGAAAAATCACCTGCCCTTACATAGTGAGGTTTTAACGTGTGTCAAGCAGCTGAAGAAATAGATGTGTCTGTGTGCCTTCTAACTGCCAGTAAAACAGATCTGTCCTCAATTTGCAAACAGTTTTCTATTTTGTAGAAAATGGGAAATTAGTTTACTTACATTAATTTCCTCAGTTTTAGGAAAATTGTTAGAAACAGGAACTTTTTCAACTTCAGTTGCTTCAGGGTTACATTCTTCAGGTAAATCCTCACACTTCCCCTCAAGGCGATTTTCTGAATGAGTACTGACCACATCCTCACTGTCAAGGATAGTTATGACAGCTGGAAGAGATTTATGTAATTTTAACTTCACTGTTATATAACTGACATAAGTTTAATCAACAGGAAGTAACAGAGGGAGCAGGAGCCAACAGTACAGTTCTCCATCCTGCCACACATACTGGGTTTTCTCCAAAAACTAGAAGCCAAAACTATTGTGCTGGTTTGGGCTGGGATAGAGTTCATTTTCTTCACAGGAGTTAGTATTGTTGTGTTCTGGATTTGAGCTTAAGACACTACTGATGACATAGAGATGTTTTTAGTTACTGCTGAGCAGCACTTACACAGAGCCAAGGCCTTTTCTGCTTCTCACCCCACCCCATCAGTGAGTGAGCTGGGGGTGTAAAACAAGTTGGGGGGGATACAGTCAGGACAGCTGACCCCAACTGACTCAAGGAATATCCCATACCATACGGCATCATGCTCAGCATAAAAGGCAGGGCAAAGAAGGAGGAAGCAGGCGGTATTTGGAGTTATGGCGCTTGTCTTCCCATTACACACAACGGAGCCCTCCTTTCCTGTAGATGGCTGAACACCTGCCTGAAGACAGCAAGTGAATTAATTCCTTGGTTTGCCTTGCTTGCATGTAAGACTTTTGCTTTCGCTATTAAACTGCCTTTATCTCAACCTATAAGTTTTCTCACCTTTAACATTCCAATTCTCTATCTCATTCCACCTAGGGGGAAATGAGTGAGCGGCTGTTTGGGGCTCAGTTGTTGACTATGTTTAAATGACAACAACTACGTATCTGGTAAAGGATGCAGCCCCACAGTAAGAAAGGAGAAAATCAGCGGTCAAGTGCATAGGGAAAAAAAACAAGAGGAAAAGGTGGCTGGAAAGGCACACTGCTAGACAGTTTCTCCAGTCTGAATACTGAGGATGTACCACTTCTTAAAACAGTAACTCTGCAGATCCCATGGCACACAAATTAGCAGTGGTGTGCAACATTAAAAATAGCGATCTCTTCTTATAATAACTTTAAGTTCTACCAGCAGTCTCAACATCTTGATCAACAGGAAGATTCACTATGAACTTTGTACAAAGGCTTTCTTTATGGAGGGTATTGTCTCTATAGATTAATGAAAGCTGGCAGTAACATGCAAGTGCGCACTACTTCAATCTGAGACACCTGTAGTGGTATAGCAAACTACACATTTCATTTCAGGAGTTCTACTACCATAATGCAAAGAACACCTCTAACATACTGTACATACATTCACTGTCTGCCTCCGGGGATTCAGAAAGCTGTGGATTTGTTGCAACTGGTATGGCTTTTTCTTCTGATGAAGAGGTCATTTTGGACTCCTGGTAGTTTGTTTCACTTCATGGACAGAAAGAAAGAAATTCATCATAAACCCTGAAAACAAATCTTGAAGACCTTTACAAGTTACTTTCTCACTGAAAAATCTTCAAGTTTCAAATCAGAAAAAAACACAAGAAAAATCAGAAATTCTTTTACCAACATATTTACATTCAATTTGTGACTCATTTTATGGAACGAATCAA
The DNA here is from genome assembly GCA_013396655.1 of Campylorhamphus procurvoides. Lineage (NCBI taxonomy): Eukaryota > Metazoa > Chordata > Aves > Passeriformes > Dendrocolaptidae > Campylorhamphus > Campylorhamphus procurvoides. The sequence goes on from WBMV01003930.1 coordinate 26,757, forward strand.
GTACTTACAAAGTTCTTCCCAACTGTCTATCACTAGATAATAACGTAACAACAGAGTTGTAATAAAGAAAAACATATTATTTGTCTTCTGTAGAAAGAGGGCAACCACTATTACAGAGGTTCAGAACAAACTGAACAAAAGTCTGTACCAGTATAAGTTACCACTTGGAATTAAAGGTTGCTAACATTCTGTCTTTATAATTAAGCACTTGCAGCTTTTAAAGTACCTGGTGAGGAAACTGCTCCCCTTTCCATTAACAAACAGATGCTAATTGAGCTCACACTGAAAACAGGAATTAAGTGTATCAAATACTGCCAGAAAGAACACAAACTCCAAAATAAACACAGCGAAGTTGTAGGAATCTCAGGATTAATTTTTAACTACACAACTGTCAGACAAAAGCAGGGTTTACGTTCTCAGTATCTGCTTAGTAAGCCTTGAACACTAATAAGGTTTATATAGCCTGTGGAATAAAGTCTTTATCATCATACTTTGGGGTCTGCAATGATTTGAGAAACAAGGCTCAAACTGACAGCTAGTCAGTGTGCATTATACTCATGCTCAGATTACTTTTGCTCACAGACAGAACGGAATAGACAGACATATGTAAGAACATGGGAAATAAACAATCCCAGGTCAAAATTATAGTTTTCAAACAGAGAAAAGCCAGCAGCTACATGTTATGTGAACCCAAAGATGTATCTATTTTGTAAGCTCACCCTTCATTTGTAGCCCCAAAAGCAGTGGCCTCAGCAGCTTTAAACACCAATTTATCATCCTCAGGACAAGTAAGACATGCAGCATTTGATTCTTCCACAAATCCTACAAAAACAAACAGATGGATTACTTCCTTGTTGCACGTAACATCATTTCTTTTAAAATGCTTACATGATTTTAAAATGATCCTTTATGAATTTCATCTAGGATAGTACAGGATACCTAAAAAATTACTTAAAAGATAGTGGTAATTTCTAAAGCCTAGGACACAAAGTGCTTAGGACACTTGTGAACACTCATCATTAACTGCCGCACTCATCAGTAACTTAACCTTCTAAAGACATTTGAAAAATTCAGAAATTTAGGATGAAACACACCAGCTCCTTTTCTTGATTCTGAAGGATCTGGTTGTTCCATCTGGAAAGGTTTATCTTCAATCATTTCACTGTCTTCTTCCTTTTCCAGTTCTTGAACATCAGCAGTTTTTTCAGAGGAAGAATTAGCTGGCTTAGCAGCCATAAAGATGACATCATCTTCAAAATCACCAGGTGATTTTGCATCATGATACTCCAAAGTAGTTTGGTCTGATCTGACAGAGAGGTTACTATTTTCTTTGCTGACATCAATTTTTTCCAAATCACATCCAGATATGTTTTCTGAAGACTCCTGCAATTCAGCATGATTATCCTCAGGCTTGTTCAGAGTCAACAGAGTTGTTTTGCCTCTACTTTCAGACCAAGCATCCTCTACCATGTCATCATGATGCCCAGATGAAGGTCCAAATAATGCTTTATCATCTTCTGTTACCTAAAGAAAAGATCAGTAACATGAGCATGCTTTTTGACAAAGCAAAACAAACCAAACCCCAAACATATACTGATATTTCTAAGTTACACGTCCCCTTAAAAAGGCAATACAAAATTAATTCTCACTCTAGAACTTAGACTTAAAGCTGAGTATAAAAATTGATCACACTTTTGACTGTTTTTTGAGTTTCCACAACATTGAGGAATTAAGGTAAAGTCAGTCTTATGCTTGCTTTTCATGTCCTCTCATGGCTGTTCATTGGGTTTAGCAGTGCGTTTTCAACAACACAGAGCTTCGCCTAATAAAATCGTTAACTCAAGATTTCTCTTTGTTATGTTTGCCTTTTCAATGCATATGTGCTACTAAAATATGCCAGTGTTCCCTATGCCTGTGGCATGGAACAAGTAAATTAATCTGGCTACAGTGCCACTATTATAAGAATTCATACAGGAGAGAGCACCTCTTGTTACAGTTGAGTAGCTCTTTGTAACAGACAATAAAAGGTATAAAACCAGATTGTGACAATTTGTAAGGACATGTACGGAAAGCTTATACATGTAGATACTAGAATATATCCTTTTTCTGCCCCTGATTTTGGTACCTTCACGAGTATTCTTTTTACAACAATTTAAGTAAACCCAGCCTTGCAAAAAGACAGACGGAAAGTCAATGCAGCTTATGACTTTTGTTGCTTCCCATAACATTTACTTCACAAAATTTAACAAATACAAACAAGTCAGTCTATACTCCTAACCTTCCTGCCACATCATCATTTGAAAAGGTACAGCTAGAAGCTGAATTAGCAGTTGGAACAATTGCAGGTCCTAACCCAAGGGAAAAACATCAAGGCCACTGACATTTACTATGAATAATAATAAATGAATAAACCTGATGGTACATGATGTTACAGAAGGTCTAATGTAACAATCTCTTTTTTTTAATCAAACTCTACCATTTTGATTTGCGATCCAAATTCTCTGCATAGAGGGTTTTGTCAAACTTCAAAGAAAATCACAGCATTTAACTGCAAAAATCACTAACTGCAGCCCAGCTTACCCCAGCAGTCCATTTTGCAGTCGCGTTCTCTTCCCTAAAAGTTATTCTGGGTTCCTTTGCTCGTAGTGGAGGAGTAACTGATCGTCCTGGAGATGCAGAGGGAGTTGCTAGGGGTGTAGTGCGAAGGCTGGACCTGAGAATAGACTGAGGAGTAAACCCAGGAAAACCAGAAGAAGATGCGGCCAAAACTTTAGCTCTCTAGGAAAACAAATAAAAACATTTAATTTGGAACCAGTTAGATCTTCAAAACATAACCCTGCAATTGTTAAAAGCATTAGCTTAGATTACAAACTGGGTTTATAGCAGAAGAGAGGAGAAAGGTTTGCCTCCACGCTTTGTCCAAATGTACAAAAATTCAAAAGAAAAACCTATGCTTTTTATGTTTCTTTTGATTTGTGGGGTTTTTTTATTATTCAAACAAAAATGTTATTTTTCAAATTACTTTCTTAAAGAAACATGAATATGGCACTTTATTGTCTGTAACGTTGTCTCCTATTGCAGTAAGTTTGTAGTTTCTATACTGCTCTTTCAAAAGGAACACAGCTTCAACTGTTACTCCACATGGCAAGCATTTCCACATGCTGTGTCCAACATGGCAACTCAGCAAAGCAATAGACACAGCTTCTTCACTAATTAATCAGCTGTGCGTGACATGAAATGAAGTGACATTGCTGTAAAGATACCTACACATCTTCATGTAGAAGTGTTCAGGTCTTCTTAACTCAGTTCAGAAATATTTTTCAGTATTGAAAGGGTTTAAAAGGAGAAAGAAGCTGGTTCAATAGTTTGAGTGATATTTCATAACAAAAAAATATATAATTCATAGAGATGTAACTGTTCCATGCAATAAAAACAAGGGTATTTCTCAAAGCTATGGGACAAGGTGACTGCTCAAACTAGCTGAGCGCTAAACTTCCCTCTTTATGACTGGTCCCAACTTAGTGCTTCCAGAAGGTCTGTGTATACAATATCCACATGAATACTAACAATACCTCACAATTCGAATCCAGCAGCATTTTAATACTTAATTGGTTTCATTTTAAACAAAGCTCACAAGCTTTTCTTTACGTTGGTTGGTACCAGCTTCTTAAAATACAAACCTTAACCACAGGAGGAGTCTCCAGTAAATTCAGCTCTGATGCTCTTGGAAAATTCTTTTGAGAGATGGAGTGATGTGTGTTTGATTTCAGTGGGCTGGATGCAACAAAAGAAGTAGAAGCTCTGCACGGTGACTGCCAGCCTTCATCCTGTGCCACAGAACAGGAAGGAACAGGACGAACCACCAAATCCAGCAGTCTGTTAAGACATACAATTTATACTATAAACATAAATAAATACATGAAAAAATCATGCTACCTTCATCTGAGATGATACAGAACAAAAACAATAGATGAAAAACAAATACAGGTGAAGCCTCACTGTTGGGAGGATGTATTAGGCCCATAAACAGGTGACAGGCACTTTGAGGTGTTTTTTAATTATTTCATTTCATATCTAATTTCCTAAATCCCTGCTTCTGACATAAGAGTAACCCAATTTTAAGTTGCGTAAGTGGCCTAATTCCCAGCTCAGAAGAAAATTCATCTAGGCTTCAGTGCAGGGACCACTTCATATTTTCCACTTAATTATGTCCCTAAGTTGACCTTTTTTAAGAGATACAAAAGTAAATGCAACAGAACCCTGGGTAAACACAAAAAGTATACATACACACACACATACATATGTAAGCAACACGTTTTTCAAATATGTAGTCTACAGATCTACTATACCTGGAACATTTTTGAGAAAATTTTGTAACAGGTGTCCCAAGAAATGCCTCAGGCAACTCTGAACCGGGAAGAGGATGTGTAATGACTGCTGGTTCTGTAGTTCTAGGACTAGAAGGAAAAGGAAAATGTAACTGACTTTCACTCCCCCAGAATCCAGATACACCAGAATTCAAGTTTATTTGACCTTATCAGTTGTAGGACAATCCACCTGACAACTATGAGACTCTTTTCCACTCTTTGTAATTCTGCTTATTTTTAAGTTAAAAAGGCAGAAACCAAACAGAAACTGGGCAGGCAATGGTAAAAGATTACTATGGGATCACACAAACAAGTCTATTGATGTCTGTACACCAACAGCTTGACGGTAATCATAGTTTGAGTTTCAGGTATCTTAAACGCTGCAAACACATTTACCATAATGTAAATACATGTATTTGTGTAAATAAGACTGCCATAGGGGAAAAACTCTCTCTTGAAATGTTGCTTATGATGAATTAATTCTTCAATGTTATATGTGCAAAAAAGTGAAACAAAGCTTTATTAATGCACCTTCCCACAAGAACACTAATATAAGTCAAACAGAATTCTTGCTCTTTCTCTCCCCCTCTCTTTCTCTGTATCTCCCTCCCTGCCCAAACATGTAGCTCAAGACTAAACTTTGTGAAAAGGCTGCTTACCTATTATATTGTGAAGTATTTGGTTTTTGCTCATTTCCTAACCATACTTCTCCAATTTTGGACAATACTTTACTGATGAAAGTTGCTCTTGTATGCACATTTCCTGCATTAGCTTGTCTTGTTACTGTTGATAATGGCTTTGGCCTTGAGACTGTAAAGCAAGAGGTAAAAAATATCAGCCATGTGTAATCAAAGTTGCTTGGTTGTCCACACTTCCCCCCTCTAAAAGTTACCTTCTCTTAAGACTGATGAAGGCAAACGGTAAGGCTTGGCTCTCTCTACAGCCAGTTTCCTTTGAACTCTAGGAAGGATCTTGCCATATTGGTCTAACAGAGAATTTCTGGCAACTGCTCTCTCTCTCAAGCGAGGATCACGATCATTCTGACAAATGAAATGCATAAAGCAAGTTAACTATTTGCAAGAAGTTCACTGCATGGAACTATCTCTGCTCTTTCTAATTAGGGCCTAAATTTGCCCTGCAGATACAGTAAAATACATCCACTGCACAGAACTGCAGTGTTTTATCCAGCGGCACAGACCAATTTAATCTGGTAGCTCTAGTAAAGTCCAAGGAAGACTAATTAAAATTAAAAAACCTCTGGTCCAAACGCCAAAACCCACCAACTAAACCCCACCATTCAAATTTCACTTGTGGAGCATTCAGATTGCTCTCAGCTAGAAAAACAAGACACGACATACAACATACACTTCATTCCGCAGAAATGAGTGACACAACTTTCACAGGCCAAACCATACGTAACACAGGGACGTGAGGAACTTGAATGAACAGATGGGCTGGCCGCAAAACATATTTATTCCTCAAATGCAAACATACTAATTTAAGTAGAGTCAACCATGGTCTGTAAAATTTCATTTATAACTTCATGAAACAGTTTTGCAGAAGGTTTAGTATTTCAGTAGTTCAGCTTTCAGGTTCAACTCTAACTTCACATGTAGGAACCTATTCCTAGTCTCAAAGAACATATAAAAAAAGAAAGTAGGATTTTTATTCAGGACTGTCGAAACTGGTGAGCCACAACTACAGAGACTTGCACACTCGACAGGAGTTCTACCCTTACCATAAGATTAACCTTCATTGACTGATTCAGCTGTAGCGCTGGGATATAGTTGGCACGCTGCAGATGGTGGACTAAAAGGAATTCATGATTCTGAACACCAGCATTGGTCTGCAGAAACTTCTCCAGACACTCCTGTGAGAAACAGCACATTACAGAAACTCATTAGGATGCTGCCTCTTCTCTTGCCAAAGAGACCATTTAGAGGGTTTTTTCTCCTCCACACTTACTTTTTCAGTGTCTGTGAATGGCAGCTTCAGTAAATCTTCCATCAGCCCCATCTCCTGACAGATCTCATACATGTGTTTTAGCAGCTCCTCTACGTTTAACTTAGTGCTGTGTTGCTGCAACAGACCCCAAGCCTCCACCATGCACCTGTGGTTCATTTTGGGGAGACGGAAAGGAATAGGAACAGCGTCACCAAAAAGATGCCCCACAGTCAATGTGTTCATTCAAAGATCAAAGCAAACCCAGGGGATCATCATTTCTATTATCTGTTCTCCACCTCTCCCAAAATCTGATTGCCAAAACACTGCAGTACGTTTCCTTACCTGTTGGACAACAAGACAGTGAGGAAAAGCCGCACTTCGCTACTGCTGGACACGGACGGCTTCATCATCTGGAGGTACCTGAGGGCTCGCCTGTGCTCTCCCTGGCACATGAGGGACTGGATAATTCTCGTGTGCTGCCAGGGCACAGTTTTGATTGTAGCTGGATGGAAGAGCAGGGCCAGAGAATTCTGTACAAGTTAGAGATCAGCTTTAGTACAATGTGCACACACACACGTGCAGCACCTACAGTCAAAACTTTCTTCAGCAAGGCTGCAGGTGAGTTAAACAAACTTAAGATCGTCTAACTAATGAAAGCCTTCACCCAGGACATGTCAATAAAAATCCTTGAGTATTTGCAGAAAGAAAATTCAGTTAGCCATACAGAACAAAGTGAATGTTTTAAAAGGAGTAATTCAGACTTTTCTAAGCTAACAAATCTCTGTGTACAAACAGTCCTTTTTACAAATAATTTACTAAATACTAAGTTACTCTACAAACAACATTGATTCTATTGACATAGCGACAGGCAAAGAACAACCTCCAACATTAGGAAGGACAGGAATTAGGCTGAAAAGTCACTTCTGGAGTCTTCTCTCTCCAATTTTGCTGCTACCATCATAAGTTTCACATTTAAAGTACCAAAACACTCCTTTCTAAAAAGTGCTCAACCGCTCTGCTGAAAACTTCCTACAATACATAGCTCTGAAAATTCAAATATCAAGTATTATTAAAGCTGACTACTTCTTCAACTGATTTTCTTTCAAAGTAGTTAAAGCAAAAATTCAAATCATAACTTATTGCTGAAGATGTCAGAGCAGTGTTACAAAGAGGCTTCTAATGTTTCAATAGATCCTAATATCTAAGCCCCAATTTTTAATAAAATCATTCCATAGATTACAGCTCTGCACTGAAATGTATAGCTAGGTAAAATGTTACATACTTACTTCATAATCATTGTGATCTAGAAGCCAGAAGCCTTGAATAAGCTTAACGAGACCCCAAGGGATAGCAAAGGCAGTTGGAAAGGAGTCAATGGAAGTTTCCATTTTATTTGGAAAGGAATGCATGATATCCAACAGCAAGTAAATTGTCTGAGAGTAAGTACCTAATTAAGGTGAATAAATGGGTCTAAAAATTTGTCACATTACATTTACCAAAAGAATGAGAATATAAAAATGGTAGGAAGCAGAACATCCTAACATTAACATTTTAAGCTATTATAACCTGTTGTATAGATAGTCAGGCCCTAACTACAAAATTGCATTCTGAATAAACAGCCAGAAAGAAACAGTCTTGGATTTTTGTAAGGCAATCGAAAAGGTGAACCTCAGATGTTTAAATACTGCTGTCATAAACTCCTGCTTTAGCCAATGGAGCTATTGGTTGGACACTTGAACATCCAATGATTAACTACTAAAGCAAACAAATTCTACAGCTGTTTTGCTTTCCTCATTTCCGGAGTTTACGAAACAGCATAAATTATGGTGCCCTTACAATATGACTTAGCACCAAGTGCTTGAAACTGGATTTAAAATGGTATGTGGATCCCTCACTTAGAATAGCAATTTTCCCTTTCTGACATCCATTGTGAGGGCCATATTCCATTAAGACAGCTATCAGGGATCCCTTCTCAGGTCTGCACGATCCAGCAGCTTTAAAACTAGGTTTCTACCCTATGATTGAGCTCTTCTCCCTGTCTATTGTTCTGTGTGCCTGCACAAAAACAGACACTGTTAGATGGGCTGGAAAATGGATGATTTTGGCACAAATCAGGTACTGAAAAAACACTATTAGGAATCCTGTGTACTCTGAAGGAGCGTATCTTAGTGCACCATTCTAACACACATCATTTGCTACAGATATGGGTACTTACAATTTAAAAACTGTTAAAATTTTGAGAAACACTGAAGGAGGTTTTTAGCTTTAACAGTTTTTTAGGGAACCTATTTTCTCAGATCAGGAAAGACTTTGCAATAAAACACTTTAAAAAATAGATATGATGCAAACTAGAAAGAAATAAAGCAGTGCTTCTGTCTAGGACTTCATTATGTACTAAATATGCTCATTTACATTGTATTTGAAGCATAAATTAAAAAGTGTTGCTAAACACGTAGGTGACAAGCATATAAGAACATTTGTGTGCCTACACTGAAGGCTTAAGAACAAAAACTGGAAAGGATACAATTGCATGTTTGTCGCTTTCTTCAACACTTTCTAGCAAGTAGAGATCCAACAGGGCCTGAAATGAAGAGATTAACACGTTTTCTACTGCTCCCACCTTTCAAAATCATTGGCCTTTGGGGCCTGCTGGTGGTCATGGTGTTTTCAATGAACAGAACACTCACGTGTAAACTAACAGGTGGGTATTTCCCAGTTCCTCCTTCATCTCTCTGCCACAACTTCTCCACTTGGTCTCCTAACTGGGAAACCATTCCATCAATCATCAAGCAGTCAGAGTCCCATTTGCCTCTGCAACAAAAAGGAGCAAGGATTTGGACACAATAAACCACCGATTCCAGCCTCTCAGTCTGAGTTCCTCCAGTCAAAACAAAACAAACCTCCCATGAGTCAAGCAAAGGAGTATAAACACAAAGGCATGATTATGGCCCGAAAGGCACATGAAGGATATTTCTGTGTCAGAGGAAAGATGGTCCTTAGGTCACGACGAATCAGGAAAGGACTCCAAAGTAGAAACCCAAGAGAAAAGTTGCAATGACCTTTTAGTTTTCAGATTTTCTTTGCTGCTATCTTAAGTGTAATACCAAGAACATGTACACTAGGCTTTTTAAGTGCAGCAATAGCCACTCTCCTACAGTCTAACAGTGGAAGCTTTTTAGAGCTCTCCTGTAAGTCTTACCTTGATAAACGCTCAAGTTTCTGTCGGTGACCAGTATAGTAGCTCTGAATCAAAGGATAATTGTAGAAAGGTCTAGACAAATGCATATGATCATCTACAGGCAATAAAGTAAAAACAAGTTAAAGAAATATTTCAATTAAGACTTCTGAATAAAAAGACAGAAGACCAGACAAGCATCAAGAGCCTCTGTCACCAAAAATCATTGGCAAGAAATTAATCCCTCCAACACTATCTTTGAAGTATTAATAAGCCAGGCATTACTTATTCTGGCCAGTTCCACAGTGAATTATTCCAGCTACATATATCCCTTTCAAGACTTTTCCATGTGTTTATAAATGTTAGCAAAGAAAGAAATTAACTTTCACTAGTGCGAAGTTAAACAGTTCCCTGCATTAATTAGTATTCTATCTTTTATAGATCACTTGCCCTTCATGCTAGTTTGGTCTGCATTCTTCGGTGCACTTGCCATTCTTAAGACAGTCTCCAACTCTCAGTCTGTAATAATGTCTTTGTTACTCTCCTCTGTATCTTCTGGTTACTCCAAAATGTCTTTGAAAGAACATAAATTTAAGATCCCAAATGTCCAATCTTCAGTTCCCTCAGGCTTTATTTATTCAATCTTATCATAACTAGTCCAGAGAAACTCAAAGCTTCCATTGTTTAAAGATCAACCTGACTATCTCTGAAATCTAGCCATCTACTACCATTAATTCAAAAAATTCATTAGTTATATAATTTCCAACACCTCCAACTCTCAAAGACTCCAACTGTTTTTGCCTTTGCTAAAAGAGAACTAAGACAGAAGGTTTGAATACTTCTTCTCTCAAGATCTATTTCAAGTTTACAGCTGATTTAGTGTTCAGAACATGTAGTGTAAGCTCAAGTTCACTATTCCATAAACAACTCTTAAAGGGAATTCTTTGAATGTATCATCTGTGCATTCATAACACAATTAAGGCTGATAATAGAATTCAGAATAATTTAAATTAAGACCACTTTAAAGCTATATTTTCACCTCAAGCAATAAACAAAAGCTTCAAAACATGCAGGTAGTGCATTTACTGTCAAGAAAAAAAGCTTTCTGGTATTACAGTTTGTGCTTACCTAAGCCCTCAGGAAGGAGACTGGATCGACAGAACCAGATGACCACTTGGGCGTACAAAGAAATGAGGCTAGTTACCACCTGCTTATTTGTCAAGTCTGTAAACCCTGAAAAACAGGCATGAGATTATTTTTGTATTGCGATTCCTTTCATTCTTACAAAATTCCCTTTATCAGGCAAAATAGCAGGCATAGAAAACATGGTGGAAATCTCTCCATTTGTATTAGTCCATTTGGACCACTTTCCAATATGAAGAAAAAACCCACCACCACACCCAAAAGACAACCCAACCCCTACAAAGAACTAGATTCACTAAAGATTAAAATAAATAAAGCCAGAACTATCAAATACACTCAGGAAGACATTTAGCATAGCAGAGACTTTTACCATAGCAAAGGGATGGTCATCTTTTCCCCTCAATATGCCAACAACAGTTTTTAATATTGGAAACTACAGAAACTCATGGAATTTACTTTACACATTACTCAGTTTGGCTTCCATTATATATTCTAGCCATTTGCTCACAACTATAAGCTGATAGCTAAGAATTAAAAATACTTTCCACCATTACCACCCAGTTGCTTACACAGCTTGTTGCTGCCTCAATGGAGCCTCCCCTACCCACTCATATCACCACCATAACCAGCCATTCCCCCAAACTCAAAGCATCTGAAGTTGCAGTCCCAGCTTCTCAGGTTTAAACCCCTCCTCCCCCAGCTCCATCTGACTCTCTCCCAACCATCCAAAACAACAAAACCTCATGGCTCCAGTTACAACCAAAGCATCCTTCCAGATCTTCATCAAACAGACCAAAGATTCAGCAGTGCTGTCACAGTGACATCACTCACCTTTCTCAGTGAGCTCTCGTGCTTCTGTTAGAAAACAGTTTAAGACTGTGCTAAGGTTGCTCAAAAGCAACTGGCAGTGCTGAAGGGACTGTAATGTCTGTGGGTCAATGAAGTTGCAGGAGCCATCAAACAGTGGAACACCTTGGCAAGAATAAATATGGAATCGTTAGTCTACAGAGCAATCGCAGAGCTCCAAAGGACACTTCAAGAACCACGGGCAGTACCATGTACCAGCAGATCACTGAATAAGATCCCTTACAAAGAATTATTTTACACTTCAAAACTGACCACACGAGTACTCACACATTTGGTCCAGTTCATCTTTTGTACAGACCACTTTGTTCCATGTCCACTCAAGAACAAACCGTAAATTAACAGCAGAACTTGGCTGCTCTTTAAAAAGAGAAAGCAAAAAGAGAAATTAATCCACAATGTCAAACTGAAATATGCAGACCATAGAATCAATGTAAGGAGTATTACCTTCAGAAGTCCAATGTTTAATGCATCCAGTCAGAAGTTCTAAAGAACCTGTCTGGACAGCAGCTGACAACACAGCTTCCAACTGCTCCTCCTAAACAGAACAGACAAAATAAAATGAGAACCTCAAAATGCACAGGCATGAACATACATGGGAAATAATGTAGCAGTTAATTGCAAGTGGTGTTCAGACACTTCTTTCAGATGAAATTATCTTGCATAATATTTTACATTCTTCATTTTTTTCCTTCTAACTTTTTTAAAACAAATTAAAAAATATATTTGTCCTCTAGGTAAAATAATTACATTCAAAGAGATCTCTATGCATTGGAAAACACATGTGGTATTTCCATCTTTTTTGGAAACAGGTTTCAGATAAGGAAGCACACCAAATACTACTTACAGTGGCAAACAAAACTCCAAACCAAGCTTCTTGACCCTAATTCTGAAATTTCTCTTTCTAGCACTCAAAAGCAATCCCTGCTCAAATGCATAACAAGTCTCTGAACAACAGTCACAATTTCAGCAAAGATCATTACACAGTTTTTTGCTTTCCTAAGTTATTTCCAAGCCAGAGCTGACATCAGAACAACTGGTCAGAACATAAGATCCTGAATCAGGTTTGCAAAATAAGCATTCTACGGGCTGGATCAGCTTGCCAAGAAATTTATTTTAGCTACCACACTGTGGTGAAGTGCTATTTGCTGTAACACACTTCCACAGAGTGGTAAAGAATCTCAGACAGGAAGACGAGGGCAGGGGGAAGACTGCTCTCCCCTTCCTCCTGCTCCCCGCCCTACTCTGTGATGAGTAGCTGACCACTTCACTTTGATCCTGCCTGGGAAAGACAGGCTATGCATCACAAAGGCTCTTTCCCTCATCAAACTCTTCAGACGAGAGACAAAGGTTGTTGTACTGCAAATGGATAGCCTGTGACAGAGGGTTCTGAAGGTCGCACAGTGGGGGATAAAGCAGATAGAAGGTATCAGTGTTGTGAGATAAAGGTGACACAGGTGTTGCAGCAGTAAAAGGGCAGTCTAAGAGGAGGAAATTGGGCTACCTTAGCTCAAGGCAAAGGCTACAGATGTGGAGGTTAGTTTTGAGAGGGTGCAGAAAAGCCTACTGATAAAGGGAAAACAAGTGGAAGAGGTGATGAAAACATCAGAGCCGATAACAGTAATTGGTTAGCACAGCCCACTTCCTTGGAAGCAAATGATCATGTCCAGTGCAGCAAGCTGTTGTTCGCAACAGTACAGGTCTGAGGCAGACACACCTATTGCCAGCTACTGCACTGAACCCAATGCCCTGGGACACTGATGGGGATGAAGGTTGTTCTGAGGGAAAGATGCTTTCTGATGCACATGACCAGCACTGACTGCACGCTTCCTTGTGTGTACCTGGGGCACAGAACTAACAGATGGGTCTCTCTTATGGCTGTTCCCAGTCAAACTCAGTAGTTTGGATCTAAAAATACTATTACTTCTGCTAACTAAAGTCAACACAGGCCTGTCAGTGCAACTTGCAAATCACATAAAAATCAGATGATCATGTACCCGCTACAGCCCCGTCAGAAAAAAAGGGATATACTTCCCCCTGGATTCCCCAACATACACTCACCTGACTCAAACTGGATGGCTGGACATCAACCAGTCTGGGAGACAGCAAGCCAGCTACAAGACACCTAGTGTAGCTGTCATGAATGGCTTCACTGATTAAAGGACCAGATTTTTTCAAAAACTTCAAGGTCTGAAACATCAATCAAAAAACACACGCTAAGACAGCATTCAATCACGAAAGATCTGAATAATCACTAACAGAAATAATATTAATTTTCCCTTGAATTGTCAGAATACTGAATCAGTAGTAGGTTTTAGGTTAACAATTTGAGTAAGCATTGCTATGAAGAAAGACAGCAACCAAATTAACAGTTCAGGTTTATAAAAAAACATCTCATAGAAGAAAATACCAGCTCTTACAACGATTAAGGAAGGGTTTTCTAGCTTCTCTGTCACTATAGAGGCCCTGCTGTTCCCTGAACACTGACCCAAATTTCTGTAGTAGCTGAAACTAACACAACTCCAAATCACTCTTTCTGTGCTTGCTTGTGCAGAACCTGATTTACAAGGAATATTTAGTGAGCTGAAACTCAATGCAAAAGGATTTGTCACAAACTGTGCAATGGCTCAGAAGTTGTGATTTGGTCAAGGTGGAGAGAAAAACACATTCATTTCTTCTGAAAGTTAAATGATTTTTCCTTCTCTCCATTCTGTCCTCCCTTTCCCCTAACTCCAGACTATGCACTTTGACTGATGGGGAATAAAGAAGCAACTGCTTTCCCCACCATCCACAACACTTTTGTTCTTGCTCCTACAGCAACACCGCACTCCTCTCCAGGCATTCAGTCCCTGCTCCTACTTCCCAGAACAGGAACATTTGCAGAAAACTTGCAAGTTATGATTGCAGTTATGCATGTGGACAGACAGGATGAGCACAAAATGATCTCCAACCCTCAAAGCAGTCCAACAGGAAACTTAGAAAAGGTTCATCTCATTCTCAGTATAGACACAGAAAAACAGTCACCTCTTTCTGGAAGCCAGTGCAAGTCACATGAATGACTCCTGAGTTCAGCAAGCACGTAACATCTGCAGAAACAAGGAACATTTGACAGCCTTCCATACTCTCACAGTTACCTTATAACCACTTTCTGGTTTTTTAATAGCAGGACCTGGAAAGACATACCCTGAGTGCCCCTTTTCTTCATCACACCACTTCCAAACTTCCTTTAGAAAAATATTTCTGTTTTTAGAAACTTTATCTGTAGTGCTACTGAGGTGCTGTGCTTTGTGCCTCAGCTCAAAGTCATTTCACTTTACAACCATCGCTCCTTCACAGGCTACATTACAAAAGCACCAAAGCTCAGCAGACTGTCAGCTATGTTTCACAGTATTAAAGACCTTATTAATACAAGGCAACCACATTTGTGAGGGTTTGGGGTGTTTGGTTTTTCTTTTTGCATGACAAACAAGGAACAAGAAAGACAACCACTAAGTGGCATTTGACCTCAAT
>WBMV01003937.1:0-26541 GCA_013396655.1 Campylorhamphus procurvoides
TCTCACGGGAAAGTGGCGTTCCTACTCCCGGGTTTTAATTTTGATCGTTTAGGAATTTGGAGAAAGGAAAGACTTGAAACAAAATTTTTCATGTCGGATGTTTCAGTCATCTTCAGAAACGTATGAGGGCTGTGTTGCATTGTCATACAGTAAAACATCAACTACCACAAGCTGCTCCAACACCTTTGCCCTGGTATAGAAAGAAGAACCCTGAGTTTCATTTCAGGGATGCAGGGTCTTGCTCCCTCGAAAAGCTCCCCAGATTTCTCATGGGTTTGTCTGCACAAGATAGTTGTGAGGTGTTCCTGTCCCAAGAACAGCCGAGATTTGTCACATACCAGATGTGCAATTGAAATGTTTCATCCACTATTCCCAATCATGACGGATGGCCAAGTCTAGAGAATAGAGCCATGGACAGGCCTACGTGGGAGAAACATTTTTCATCAAGGTTGCTCTCAGCTGCTCTCTCCATTATGAACCAAAGCAGCAACTAGGTATTTTTGTTCTCAGTAGATTTCATAGAATAGTTTGGGTAGAAAGGGATCTCTAAAGGCCTGCAACACTCAGGGTCATCTTCAAACAGATCAAGTTGCTCAGAGACTGTCCAGCCTGACCTTGAATGTTTTCAGGGACACCACCTCTGAGCAACCTGTTCAGTGTTTTCTGCAACACATAAGGAAGGAATATGTGAAATATTTTTATTCTTCAATGCATATAAGATATTATAGTGTGAGAAAGAACTAGTCTGTTTACATTTTAGAAATTACGTTTGATTATTTTGACCCTCTTGTATTGAGACTATTTTCCCTGTGTTTCCCATGTTAGAAAAAAGTGGGGCTTAGATGTCTGTCTTTTGATGAGACATTTGGGATGCCATACAATAGTGCTGTGATTGTGATCTAGCTTATCAGTTTTGGCTATTACATGTAGCAGAGAAGAAGTCAAGGTTAGGAATCATTTTATGAACATATTTTGATACTCTATTGATGTAAGTAATCCTATTCTCCTATTTCAAGTTTGTGCCATCTCTTTTTGCAAATACTGATCAATTGCAAAATGAACCTGGTTAGTTATGTTAAAAGTAGGGAGCATTTTTTGTTGCAGTCTTAATTTGGTTCACCATCATTCTCCATCTCTTGCACTACCCACCAAAATAACCCCAAACCCCTCAAAACCCACAAACAACAACAAAAATAAATGAGTAGGAGTCTGAACAAGTTTCGAGGACAGCTTGTGTGAGTAGTACAGCTAAAAAAACTGCTGTGCCTGTGATCTTGCTACAGCCCTTTGTAATTACACGTCCAGAGAAAGATTCAGGGAGGGAAAGTTTATCAGAACAACGTGTGTGGATGTAGTGGTTTTGGAGATGCTGGAACCATGAAAAATCCACAGATTTGAAACTACCACTACAAAGAGGTAGTTCAAAAGGGGAAGTTTCTAGGTCTCATTAGAGGACTGACCAGAAAAATCCAAATATCAGCAGTAAAAAACTACCAGAGGTAGTGTTACAATCCAGTTCGAAATTGTAACCAGCTTCTTTTAATTGATTGCTCTAAAGGTGGGATTCAGACATGCAACTCCTTATGGTGGGTCTCAAACAGTGTCTTAATTGATGTAACAGGAAAAGGAGCAGGCTAAAACAAGGAAAAGAATTAGCACCACCAGTGGGAAGAACTTTGTGGAGCTGAAACCAGGTATCGGCAGGACGGGGACACGAGGACAAGGAGATGCAGGCAGGACAAAGAGTGGGACCATCAGTACACCCTGGGTGAACCCGAGGTGGAAGTGGCTCGACAGCAGGCACCCCCGGGCATGGCCTTATATACCCTCTGCTGGGTGACCAGTGTGGGGCTGGGCTTCAGGCTGGCTCCCTCAGGGTGCTGATCGGCCAGACTGCTGGTATCCAGGCAGGGAGAAATGGAACTGTTTTCC
Source organism: Campylorhamphus procurvoides (assembly GCA_013396655.1). Classification (NCBI taxonomy): domain Eukaryota; kingdom Metazoa; phylum Chordata; class Aves; order Passeriformes; family Dendrocolaptidae; genus Campylorhamphus; species Campylorhamphus procurvoides. The sequence goes on from WBMV01003937.1 coordinate 1,933, forward strand.
CATGCTTTTGCTGTCAGTCACACCATGGGGGCTCCTCAATAGGTCTGCCAGCAGTCCAGAAAATGTCATTGAGGTTGATGAAGACAGCCCTGCCCTGCAGAAAGAGAGCCAGGTCTGTGTCTGCCAGTTTGTTTGCTCACTGGGCACAGGGTGTGAGGGGGGCGCTCCTGGAAGCCTGAATGGGCTGGAGAAAACTGTCTTTGCTGATTGCATGTTTTTTGGCTTCAAAGTAACTTTGCCTTGGGTGTTTAAATTGCTTCAGTAATTTACAATAATACCAGTAACAGGCTAATACTAGAAAAATTACTAATATGCATGCTTGTTGAAAGACCAGGTTGGACAGGGCTTTGAACAGCCTGATCTAGTGGAAGGTTCCTTGACCATAGCAGAGAGGTTGAAACAAGATCATCTTTAAGGTCCTTTCCAACGCAAACTATGATTTTATGATTCTATGATCTTATGAATGTCCAGCAAGGTTCTTTAATCCAGTTTTCATGAATATGAAGTGTGAATAGTTACATTTGAAATAGATGAAAACTTGGACTTCACAAAGTGCTGTAAAATGTCAGATATGTTAAAAGACAGGTCTGTGTTATTTTTGATTCCACATCCAAGGTCATTAAAACTACTTTCCCTTAATTTCAGTTAACAATTTAAGTAAAAACATAATTTACTTACGTGGGTTAAGTGAAGCAAAGCTTGAAAGACTCAGATGCACTAGGAAGTAATTTCATAAAATATCTTCAAAAAGTAGGACTTTTCCCATGTCTGGTAAATGTAGCTATATTTCAAACAATGTAGAGAAACTATTGTGGTTTATGAAATAACAGTCATCTGCAAAAAGAGTACATGGTCATGTAATTAAAACTGCCTTGGACTGCATGTTGTTAATGACTGTCAATGTGTCCAAGTCTGTAGAAGGCTACAGACATAGGTCATGGGTGGATTCAGCATTTGTTACAGTGTCCTTCAAATCTAGATAGGCTCTGACACTGTAAAGGAAGTGTAGGGATGTCCTAGTTATACAGAAATGAGGCAGAGTTTAGCATTAGGTGGTTGTGACCAATTATGTATCTATCTCATTTCCTCTTTTTTGATGGACTGTCTCTTAAAGCACAGGAGGTGGAACTGGTTTTTCCTTGCCTGAATTGCAGAAGGGAATCAGAGATCACAGAATCAACTAGGCTGGAAAAGACCTCTGATCATTGTCTAACATTACCTTGTCAACTAGCCCATGGCACCAAGTGCCACATCAAGTCTTTTCTTAAGCAGCTTGAGGGACTGTGACTCCACCACCTCCCTGGCCAGCCTATTCCAAAGCCCAGTCACCTTTTCTGTGTAGAACTTCTTCCTAATGTCCAACCTACACCTCCTCTGGCGCAGCTTGAGACTGTGCCCTTTTGTCCTACTGGTAGTTGCCTGTGAGAAGAGACTGACTCCCATCTGGCTACAGCTTCCTTTCAGATGGTTGTAGAGAGTGATAAGGCCTCCCCTGAGGCTCCTCCTCTCCAGGCTAAACAACCCCAGTTCCCTCAGCTGCTCCTCATAGGACTTGTGCTTCAGATTCTTCAGCAGCCTCTTTGCCCTTCTTTGGACACACTTCAGCAACTCAACATCCTTTCTAAACAGAGAGGCCCAGAACAGGACAGGGTATTCAAGGTGCAGCCTCATCAGGGCCAAGTACAGTGAAAGAATCACGTTGCTGGTCCTGCTGGCCACACAGTTCCTGGGACAGGTCGGGATGCTATTGGCCTTGGCCTTCTGGGCACACTGCTGGTTCATGTTCAGTTTCCAGTCAACCAGTAACCCCGGCTCCCTTTCTGCCTGGCCACTGTCCAGGTGTTCTGTCCTCAGCCTGCAGTGCTACATGGGGTTGTTGTGGCCAAAGTGCAGGGTCTGGAATGGGTGGGCTGCCATTGCCGCTGTTGCTGCCGTCGTCACCGACTGAGAGAGGGGAGGGTCCACCCCAGCCGTGGCATTTCAGAGGTTTCACAGTTGCTCCCCACCACCAGCCGCTCCAGATTGCTTTTATCGCTAACCACAGCGTACTAGCTGGGGTCGTGGACTGGCACCGGTACTTTTTGCAGTAACTTGCCTTTTGCTGCCCAGCCACAAACCTAGAGAGAGCCTGTAGCCTGCTGCTATCTTGTTGCTCTCCCGCATTTGTTCTTCTTGGTTTCTTTTTCCTGACCGCGTGGTCTGGGGGCGGGGGAATGGGGGACATTTCTCTGCCATTTTGTCTTTGTCCTGGGTGGGCGGGACCAGGTGACACTTTTTGCCATAATTGGTTTAAACTGTTTGCCTCTGTATCTTTGCAGTTACGGCTACTTCCTTTAGTAAATTGATATTTTTAGTTATATTTCTCCATTTGCCCTTTCATTATCTGAGGGAGCGAGCGGAAGAAAAATCAAAAGGACTTATTTGGAGTTCTAGTTCTCCAGTAGTTGTCCAAACCACATATGACATTGGAATATGACGAGGTTAAAACTGCATAAAATGTCCTTTTCATATAAATTCTTTCTAAATAACCTGGATTGAACCAACTCATTCAGTTGTCATGACTCCTATTGAAATGCTCAGTACTCCATATTAAGCAGATATGAATAGAAAGTGTGATGGCCTCATTCTGACTGGGATAAAGTTAATTTTCATCTTAGAAGCTGGCTCAGTACTGTGTTTTGGATGTAGTGTGAGAATAATGTGGCTAACACAATGGTGTTTTAGTTATTGTTCAGTACTGCTTACCCTAGGTCCAGGACTTTGGAGCTTCTCATGCTATGCCAGCAAGGAGGTGCACGAGAAGCCAGGAGCAAGCATGGCCAGGACATATTTTTCTAGTATCAACTAGACATCTATCATTTGTTCACCTGGACTTGATCCCTAAGGTCCTTTCAGTGGCCATGTCTTTGTTGTCTTTCTCCCCGAAATACAAATAATAAAACAAAGGCCAGAGACTGTGTTCTTTTCCCACAAAAAAAAAATTAGACAATTGAATTTGAAAGAGTTTCAAAGAGAAATATTGTCAGCTGCCAGTCATGTGAAATAGTGGTGACACTGCACTGAAAACAGTACAGGGGGGAAAAAAAAATCAAACTTAGAAACAAGACCCAGAGATTTTCAAGAAAGCCATTAAACTAATAATACTCTGGAAGGAAGGGTTCTGGGATGCACTGGGAATGTGATATATGCAAGCTAGGCAACTGATGAAGATGGCACTGACCTGGGTGAGTAGCTCTGCCAGTGTCTATCTGCATCATGGAGATGAGGAAAGCTGTTCTCACTGAGGGTTGCAGTCTGTGTGAAAGAGTATGCAGCTTTCAATGCTGTCAGTATTAATTTTTTTTTTGTAGTTTAGAGGAAAAAAAGTGTAACTCAAACCCTATCAAAGATGGGAGAAGCTATTTTATGACTTCATCATCATATCTAAAGAGAAGCACACTAAGGGAGCCAAATATTTGCCATGTCAATGACAAGTGATCATGGTCTGAAAACAGTTCTTACACTAACAAATACTGCTTTAACAAGGATTTTTTCAAATGGCTGAAACAAAAATTGAACAGAAAAGCTAAATGAAAATGTTATGAATGAAACCATTTTGAACCCCAAAATATGAGCTTCTGATGTTTAATATTGCAGCGTATTGGAAGCTGGGAAGAATCTCTTAAGGTCATAAGTAGGATAAGCAGGATAAATGGGAGAACAGAGAATTTGGTAATGTACACCAAGAAAACTAGGAGTTATTTGAAATGTGAATCAATAGTTAAAGCATAAAAGAGAAAAAGCTGCAATAGGCAGTATTTTTAACCCCCATTCTGCAATGCACTTTATGTGCACTTTATGGTGTGCTCTTTCTTGTCCTAGATTTTGTTTGTTTCAATTGATTTTATTTATATTTATTGTCTTTTTAAGAACTACCTGAAGAACTTCGAGTGGTACAAAAACACTGAAATAGAAAGTAGATAGAAGGAGAAATTTGGGATGACAGAAGGTGCCTTTTTTTTTCTTTCTTTTTTATACCACCTGCTCACAATTAGAACTTTATCTCCTTCAGATAACACAGAAAAGGTGGGTGGGATTTTAGAAGCAGCAAGTAGATGATTGCAGCAAGTAGGATGTCCGATTTTAATAGCTATCCTGCAGTACAACTTTTATAAACAGCTGTTAAATCCTTCTGTAGTTCAGTGCTGGTAGAATACTGTGGCTGTTCATCAGAAGTACTGAAATTTCTGCTTTTAGCATCTGGCACTGTGAGTTATTAACATCTTTAGTTCTCAGTCAGATTGGTGCTGGTAAAGGACACACTAAACCTGGCAAACAGTTCACAACAGGGCTGTGTGTACTGAGGTTGGTCGGTTTTGGTTTATATGGGTTGGATTCATATTTGCAATAAATGTGTTTATTCCACTTGAGTCTTTGTTCTGTATCCTGAAACTGAAGGATGTGATCTAGTTTAGGAATACCTTTCTGTGACAAAAGGATTCAAAGGATATCAGGCTAGAGAATAGTCATATGAAAAACTGCTTTGTCCTTTTTCTGTGTCCTACTGACCATTGCATGTCACCTACTTTATGAAAAAGACAAGATACTAGTTAAAGATGAGCCATATGTTTGTACAATATAGGTCTCCCTACTGAGCAATTTCAACTGAGCAACGTCAAACCCAGATCTGGGAAATAATTTTTTTAGTGTTAATTTTTGTTGCTTTTGTTGTTAATGGCAGCTGCTATTTTCAGAGATTCATTTAACAAAAAAAATAAAAAAAAAGGCATAGTCTTGTCATCAATCAGTTGCAATTAGAATAGCAACCTTTAGGATGTGTGATTCCTGGAAAAATTATCCTCTGTCTTTTGGGACAAAAACGTTCTTTCTGCAGCTAAGCCTAAAATAAAACGAAAGGGTTTTTTGTGTACCATTTATGATGCATAAATAGAGAGAACACATTTCATAAAAAATAAAAATACCTTGCCTTTGCTGAAAAAGATGATGTATTGACTTACGAGAAACACCTTTCCTTAAATTAGAAACTTTAAAAAAAAAAAGAGTGAAACACCGAAAACTCATGAAAAAACCCAAAACTGTTCTGGAGTGCCCTTGCAGGGCTAGAAAACTTCTCTTTTGGCTTGAAAGATTTTCTTTAATTCAAAATTTGTATTTGTCTTGCTATTTACCTCCTGACTCTGTTTCTTATGTCTCATTCCTGGATAATTTATTTTGGTTCCTGCTGTTGTGCCAGAAGTATGATACACAAATATTCTCAAATTTGCTTTCAGCAGTTTTTGCTGAAACTCAAACATACATAAATGTGCTGTGACATTCACTTTTATGTTTCATTATATGTTGTCGAGAGTTTTTACAGTCTTTAACGCTTTTGGTTTTGACTTACTGCTTTTGCATTTGTTGTAAAGATTAAATACATATGATCTATATTTCAAGTTACCACTCCTATTCTTTGGTACTAAATCTAGTTGCTCAAAAAATGCCAGATTGATATGAAAAGTTTTGGTGGAATGGAACAAAAATTGAAAGCAATTGTATTGACAGAACTTAATGGTCAGTGCTGTACTATTGAGTCTATAGATATATGAGTTTATAACATAAACTTTGCAAAGTTATTTCACTGCTGTTACCTGTACAAACAACTTAATTGTACTTTGAATTTTGAAATATTTCATCCTAATATGTGATTACATGATTTAGTTTTGCAAGAATGTACGTAGCATACCTACAATTTTTCCGTTCCAAACTATCAATCCCTTACCCCCACAAATTATTTTTTAATAAATCATGCATATTCGAGCAGATAACTGCGTCAGGGTATTACATAACTTAAAAAAAGAGAAAAAGTACAACTGCTATCTAAACAGTTTGTGCCTTTTCTGTTATGTAGTTAAGGGCACCTTTTGGTGGAGGTGTCTGTGTGCTGATACCAGTCTCGTGGAGGTACAGTCAGTAATGATAAGGACCCTGCATAGCTGTTCGAAATAAAGAAAAGTCTGCCATGTTCAGGATAATTATTTAGCTGGAGAGGAGGCTAGGTGATTAACATTACACATTTGTATTGCATTAATGCAACAGTCTATCAGTCTGTTCATTCATAAAGTGGAAGGCATGTGTTAAATTCAGGAGCCTTAACTGGAATAGAAACTGCTGCTGTTTGAAGAGAGTTAATCTACTTGTAGCTGAAAAGAGTCATTATAGCACTTGTTCATTCATCAATTTCCTAAATATAATCCATCCTTGCTGGTAGGATTCCTGCCAATATAATTTCTTTCCCAAAGCCACAACTGGTTTACTATAGAAAGTAATATTTGCTAGTCATATGCCAGAACAAAACCCACCTGCCATTTCAACCTCTTAACTTCCCATGATTGTTCCATTATCGAGAGGGAAAGCGTAATTTTAATCTACCTAATAAAATCCATTTAAGACATTTATTATATAGAATATATAATATATATATATTTACATACCAGTAAAGTGTTCTGTATATCAGCAAACAACTCCTTAAACATAAAATTTCTGGATTTTACAGAGAGATGAAAATTCAAGTGAAAACAACTACTGCATTTCTTGAATGATAACCTTGCAGGTGCTTGGTTTGAATTTTACGTTTATTGAATTCTTGGTTCTCTAAGACTCTGTAACAGGTTTGAGAAGGCATAGGCTTTCCTGGTAAGTATTTAGGTGTTTGTAGGTTGTGAAAACAGATGTGCTATGGATTTCCCAGTGTAAATTAAAACTTTAGAGAAATGAAAGAACATAAAACCTGGGAAAAAATACATTAGTTTATGTAAAAAAACATAACTCACTAGCGGCAAAGCTCCCACTATGCCAGGTAACAAAGGTACCTTAGAACAAGGGAAGAACATAGATACTACAGAATTTATGTGCAACATTAAGAGCAGAAGTGTTCAGATCCTAAACCTGAAATTATCGTTCATATAGGCCCTACACTGCTTTAAGTCTGTGTAACAGCTAGTCTAGAAGATGAATTATTTATCCATGTATACCTGAGTGGCAGCAGTACTCACATTCTAAATTACAGCAAATATAAATTAACCAATAAGTTTGTCAAGGATGCCTGAGAGGCAGTACTGAGGTGGAAAACAAAACAGAATCATCTACCTCATGAAGAACTATGTGACCCTATTTCTTTATGGAGTCCAAAGACTCGGAAGTTATTAGACCTTTTACATAAAAAACACAAATAATGGGACAAAAGAATAAAATAGTTGAATATCAAGCAATTAAAAAATTACTAAAGTTGCTTGTATAAACACATTTCTATCCTCTAGTGAATTAGTCTCATGAGATAATACACAAAACATTGTCATTAACAGTTATCAATCGTAAGAAACACTCGTGTGCATTTTAGTCATTCATCAGGTGCTTTCTAATGACTGAACACTTGTTTTACAGAAGTAATTTTAATCAACGTATTTATTTATTGGGAGGGTTAAAATGAGATTATTTTGCTAAAAGGTTATCCTAAAAAGTTATGTTCTACTGCAGCAAGCTTCCACCATCAATGAAGTTTGAAAGATGAGTTTGGCATGGCAGATGTGGCAGTCTGTTTGACTTAGTAACTGGAAAAGATCAAACCTGTTGAATATGATCCCATTCTTTGCCTCATATCTAGAAAGAGTACGGATGTCAGTCAGGGCAGTGTAGACACTTAGGTTGTTTTCTGCGGGAGCTTGGGTCAATTTACTGCAGAAACTGTATAATGGTGGTGGAGTCAACATGCCGGGAGGGATTGAAAAGATGCCTTCCTCCTATTTAAGTGGTATAAATTATGTCCATAATTGCATCTGCATGAAAATGTGCTGGGAACAGGAATAGTTGCTGCACAGATTGCAGTCTCAGCAAGATCTTGTGAAGGTCTTTTATCAGGCAGAGAAAATAGTTCCATTTGACTTCCAGTTCAAGAAACAAACAGAAAAATTATGCATTATTTCTGTAGAGCTGAGGAAATACTAAACAAACCTTTTGTTTACAAAACATTGTCACACTAATAGCTTAACAAATGTGTAAGAAAAATATTTACTATTCAGAAAAATTTGAATATCAAGGATTCCTTTGAAAATGAAATTTTACTATATTTATGAGAAATAGGTATTACTTATCATCCTCTGAGCACTACCTGAGAATAATTATTTTAAAATAAAGAGATGCTTCTCAAAACTTCTAGTTTCTCTGTAAAGTGTCTTTTAAGCCATAACATACACTGGATGTTAAATTAGGATCTGTGAGGGCATTTCTGACTGGGCATGACAGCCAAGCATACTCATCCTGGAACAGCTCACAAAGAACTGCAGAGTTATGGTCTATATCTGCCCCTTTTTGTGTATTTTAATTAATTTAATAAACAAGCACCAAAGGAGAGAAAAGGTCCTTGAGTGACACTAACTGAGCGCAGGCTGACTCCAACCCCAAAGTGGTGGATGGGAAGCCAGGGGTATTTGCTTAGCATGTGTCTAAAGTTGCATTATTTTCAGAGTCAGTTTTATACTTTTAAAATAATTCTTGGTTTGTCATTCAGGTTTATGTCTCAACGGTATTGAGATACAGCTTTCTTGCTTTGTGACATTGATATTTTTGTATGTTGCTCTCCTCATGCTTGTATGAACAATTGCTGCCTGGATAGGTTGACTGGACAATAACGGGAACACTTTTTAGTTTGAAACTCCTACTCAAGATACATATTCCTGAGGTTTCTAGTCCTGTCAGTTATAACTAAACCATTAAGTTAATCATGTTGAATTCAGAAAAAGGTGCTACCCAATATCTGTCAGGGTAATTGTTCTTCTTTATTCTCCGAGATAGGAATGCTCTGTGTCAAATAAATATTTTTTAAGTGTTCCACCATAATTTTCTCCTCATCTTCGAGATCTGCATCTTCTTTCATCTCCCACCTGAAAGAAAAATAACTTTTATTAATTTTTAATGTGTTTTAAATGATTATTTAGAACAAGGAAATAAATAAAGAACTTGTACTATCAATTCACTCTCCTTCCTAGTGGTGTGTTACGCTGGTTGAGATTACTGAATCATACAAAATACAATCCTCAAAAATCTTGCTACACATAACTTAGCATGTCATGAGGATATTAACATAAATTGTCGAAGATACCACAAAATCTAACTTATTAGCGCTTTTTTTTTCCTGCTTTATGTCACATATACATTGGTAGAAGTGGAAACCTAGTAAAACTAGAAGACAAAAAGTGGAAGAGCTAACACATTTTGGAAGTTAAGCAGATGCTCTCAATACTCTCTCAGTTTGAAGTGAAAGGTCACCACATGATGTCCAACCCAAATATTTGATGTGATTTTCATAATTCTCTGGCAGTGATGACACCATATTACAATATGCCACAAAACTGACAGGCTCTTTGTTTCTTAAACCATCAAGTATACCTATCACAATCAGAAATAAATGACACCAGACTCTTCTTTCCCCATGTGAATACCCATTTCTAGTTTAGGATTAAGTCCTAATACCATTAAAACTGAAAAAGTGAAAGAACATGAAAACAAATATTTTCTTTTTTTTTTCACCTTTTTTTTAAGTAATCAAATATAGAACATTAAAAGTCATGTAGTATTCCCTTGAAGAAAATCAGGATACTAAACACAGAATTAGTGCTGATACATAGCCAGCTAAACTTTGTAACACTAGTTATGAGAACACAATGCTTAGTTATGTGGCTCTATCACTTTCACAGGTTCTGTGGATATTTAAGAGTTTGATATCCCTTTAATATCAATCTCTTTCTGTTCTAAGTAGATAATGAAGTGTAGCCTCACAGTTCAGACCAGTTGAAGACAATAGGTAAAGCATGAATACCAGATACAGAGATCAGATTTTCAAGCCTTAAATTTAAAAGGTTATATAAATGAGCCATAAGATGACGCTGAAAAGTAGGAGACACAGAGAAAAGCAACAGAACAAAGACTGCTTTTGGGAAACTAATGTCAGAAGCAATAGTTTAATACTGTCCTCACACTTCTTAGGTCCTCATTCAGACTGCAAAAACCAGAAGCCATGTACAAGTTTAGGCTGGTGAATAAATCACATATAATACAGAATGGTGGAAAGATCATTCCTCATATTTTCAAGAACAGGACAGTAATCATTGGCAATAATGCATGGTGTACACTTTTTGCAACTATTTAAAAGCTTACTAAACCCAAAAGAGAACAAGAGCTCTGTGCTACAATCTCATTGTTAAAAAACCGCTAGGAAAAAATATTTTCCTTGACATGTATAAATTAATGTATCTCCATCACACCTTTACCTTAAAAATTAAGTCTGACAACTCATATTACTGCCTGAAGTGAAAAAGTATCAGAACAAGCAAAGCACACTATGAATAAAATTAAAAGTATCGAATGCCTATCATCACAGTTTTGCAATAATTAACTTTCTACTACTCCACTTATATACAACAGCTATCATATTTAACTTGATGTGAATATTAACATTAGGTACAATTAATTGCTATGTCTGTCTGCTTCATTCTCTGGTTTTTGATATAAAATCTGGCTGTATGAGCCTTCATTATAGTTACTTTTGCAAGCATCCCTGATCAATGCTGTTTTAAAGGGTGACTGGTTTCCCTTTTTCCTTTTGCTAGTGTAGCTTCTCTTCAAACATAGGAATAAGTTCTGCAAGCCTTAATTTGAATTTATGGTTCTCAGAGTCATTCAGAAATACCACTATAATAGTCAAAGTGATTAATTTAATTAATTTGATTTGTTGCAAATTTTTTAGTAGAGGAGCTGTTTGCTTCGAAGGACAATAACTGAAAATGCTAGACAGAATACATTCAAAACAGTTAACGCTGGAGGTAAAATACAGACATTTAGAAGTCTTGGCTAATAGAAGCTTAACAATAAATCAGCAGATTACTTTTAAAGATAGTGATTTCGTACTTGTCAGCACATTTTATTGAATCTTAAGCTTCAGTGGGGGTAAAAATCTTCCATGCCATCCAGTTTGGCCTTTCTCTAGCACTCACTATATAACAAGTTATTCTAATACCTTGCATTATCATTTTATCCAAAAGTAGTCTGTTTTTAAAGCATTTAAGTAGGTTCAATGAGGATAAGACTGTCTTCTATGCATTTGCTTAAGAGTATCCATGAATTAAGGAGCTATGAAATGAGCTTGACAAACGTGGTCCCTCATCTAATCTAGAAACTTCTCCACTTTAAGTCTGAGGACAATATAGATTTTTAAAGGACTGCTACACAGTAAGGAAGAAAGCCACAACACATCTTTTTTATTCTAAATAGGATGAGAAATTAGCTGTTAGTTTTGTGATTAAGTGGAAAAGTCAATATTTACTAGTCAAAAATTTCCAAAATACATGTTTTATACTAGTAGGTAAAACATGTGTGACAAATGTTTTGGCAGTAGTAATTGCTATAAATCCAACTAGCCAGTTCAAGTAATGTGAATATGAATAAAATTACCATCATTAATTACTTTCAAAATGCAAGATTCACCAGTTGAACAGCCAACTTGCACAATTCTGTTGTTTCAAATCATTAGTAACATAGCTCTTGCAAAAAAATTCCAAATTTATAGGTGGCATGTGTTTTATTTCAGTCTGGCTATATCTTGGAACATTAAATACAATCATCATTTCAAAAGAATACTGGAGTTAGTTGAATCAATCCATCATATACCACCTACATTTTGCTTAGAATTCATATTACTCTAAAAAGATGATATCAAGAGTGCAGAAAGCCTAAACATTAACCATTGAAAAACTGTCTACTTTACTTCAGCCATTTATGTAGTAATTTCCTCAGATTTTTTAATATCTGTTTAATCCACATGCTAAACACATACTCCCACGAGAGATGAAAAAAACAGGGAAGTGAATAGCCATTAAATACATAGAAGAACAATGAAATGTTGTATAGATTCTGGTGTGACATTCATCATGAAATCAGATCAACTAAGGCAACATTTCTATGTCTGTCTAATGCAAACAGTTCACTCTTCTTTCTTCATTGAAAATAATTAATAGCCAGCTGTAGTGGAAAGTTATATTGCTTTCAGGCCACCTGTGTGAAAATCAGCGTCCTCCATCATATTCAGAAATAAATCAAACCTGAAAATTTCAATACAATTTTGCCAAATTTCTCTCTCACATATACACAAACTCCATGAAAATTGTCCTTCCAGAATCTTTCTAATCAATAAAATACATTCATTTATTTCCTAGAGGATACTGAGGAAGACACCCTGAGAATTACTTTTCATGTTTTTAATTATCTATGAATGGGAACAAGAGAAAAAAAATTCAAGGAAGACACACTTATAAGGGATCAACAGAGTTATGCTTCTACTTCCAATGAGAAAAAGTGACAGTATTTCAAAGTACTGAAGAAAACAGTACATGTAGAATATTGTAGAAAGTATGCCATAAAAAGAGAAGAGCATAGAGCTCTGACTTACAAGTTAACCTGTCCCAGCTATGAAGTTAAGACATTAGAAGGATATTTAAGAATTTTTGAACTGAAATTGAAATTTCAAAAGTGTTCAAATAAAATGATGAAAGACACTTTCCCAGAGCAAGAACACAGGTATGAAGGATGTTGTTAAGGGCAGTGGAAGGCACACAGCAAAGATTTTTAGAAGCTTTCCAAATGAAATAAAAAAGGAGAGGTAGTATTTATCCACCACCCTATTACTGGTGTTTGCTAGCCTATGTCTTTGATTCATGGTGAATAAAGACATGATTTGCCCTGGGAACATATTGCAACAGGATGAAACTTTCTTTGTCCTTTTTTTTTTTTTAAAAAAAAATAACCTTTTTCATTCACATTTCTAACACAGAAGAAAAATGGAAATATATACATCCTCAACATTTCAGTGTTTGTTTTTTTTTTAAATCATTAAGTTAAATCTCAGTTTTTCAGCACATTCTTAAAACTCTTTCTTAACTGTATATCATTAACTATAGAACAATTGAGAAAACTGGGCTCATACTGCCCCAGCATTGCTGAAGCTGTCACCATCTTATTCTGTTTGTTAGGTTTCTGCAGCAGCAGAATCTCATTTTAATTTTATTTTCTGGGGGGTTTATATGCAATGTTTTAGAAGTAAATTATTTCAGTTTTTATTTAAAACCAGTATTTCAATATGGTTTGGGGTTTTAATTTCAGTTTGGTTTGGCTTTTTTGCTTTTTTTTTTAGGTAGATTTTTCCTGTGTGTTTTTTTCTTTTTGTTTGTTTGTTTATTTGCTTGTTTGGTTTTGGTTTGGGTTCAGGTAACCAAGCATAGAATCATAGCATGGTTTGGGTTGGAAGATCATCATCTTGTTCTGAGCTTTCTGCCATGGTCACCTTCCACTAGATCAGACTGCACAAAGCCCCATCCAGCCTGGCCTTGAAAAGTTACATTTAAAACAAAGCACTTTCAGTTTTTTGCTATTTCTTTTAAAATAACTTTAAATAAAAGAAAACAAAAGAAAAAAAGAAACAGCAATTTATACAGCTTCATTCTGCTGGACTTATGCCTTACTCAGGCTTGGACTGAAACACATTTTCTCACTGCGTAGAACCTTAAGCAAAGTTTATTCACCAAGGATAATTTTTTATAATAGCATTCATAGAAATAATTATGCTAGGATTATATGTACTTAATTGCTTGCAGATTGTATTGTGTCCTGATTATTTTATTTCTTCTATAGACTATTCCCAAAACCTCTAGTGTATTCATGAAGTTGCTTCTCTGACTCTCTAAACTAAGAACACTGTATGCTTGTGCAAATGCATATATTTCAAATATATATGCATAAAGCATACCTCTATATATACACATACATACAGGTACTCATGCAACTAATAGCGTATTGTTGCAGGCATTCAAGAGGGTTGATTTTATGGAAGAATGTGATCAATAACACTACATCTAAGCTACATGCTGGGAGATGACGACTCAAAAGATTATATATTTTAAATAATTTAAAATAACCTGGCAATCATCACATGAACTTTATTATTTTGAGCTTTATTATAAACTTTCAAGAAAATCAAGAGGCTCGAAGGAAGTATCTTATGATCACGGTGTTAGCAGTATTTTCATTCAGCAAATGCATATGATATACCTGCATATGTGTACGTGATAGAAATGCATCTAGTAAAACAATCTTGCTCTTCACATCATATACTACTCCTTCCCTCTCTTCACTCCTTCCCCTTTTATTTCAATTTAAAAAGACTTTTCATAATGAATGCTGAAAAACCCAATGTAAATACTTTAAAGGATCAAACTTCTAAATGTGGTTACTGTAGCATATGTACATTCTGTAAATACAAACACATGATATATCGGCTGAGATATTATACTTGATAATTTGACAGCCTTGTGCCTTAAGAGTATAAAAAATTCATATTTTGTCAACAAGAAGTTTCTTCCATTTGGTAAGAATGAGCTACTAAGATAGCATAAAAACATGAATATTATGAAAACAAAAGATTAGCATGGCAATAGTATAATTCTCAATGCATTCAAGGTGGGGTTTTTTAAAAGAATTTCTTTATTTTAGGAAAATTCCACTTAGTTCATAACTAGCAATCTAAGCAAAACAGTTAGGAGAGCCAGGAAGCTGACTTTTATTGGTTAGCTTCATTCAAATTCGAGCAAATGATGGGCTGCTAAAAATATCTTGTCCTTTCATGTTCATAACAAAGAAAAACCATTGCTGTCTGGCCTGCAGCCAGAATAGCCCAGTTTGCCTGTGAGGACCAAAAAACAATTGAATTCAACAAGGCCAGAAGTCTAGCAGCTGCTACCTCTTCTATTTTCAGCAGTTGGTACCTGGTTGTATAACCCAGTCTCAGTCTCCCTGAGGATTACCAGGGACAGACTGAAAATGCAAAAACCAGTTGAAGCAGAGATACCGTCTCAAAGAAGAACAAAATAATCTGTAGATAAACATTTACACAGACTAACAATTTCAGACTAGCAAACAGGTGAATAAAAAAAACAGAGAGGAGATGAAGATACATAAACAGGATCTCCATTCATAGTATGCCTCCACTGTTTGTCATTCAGGTCTTCCACTCTGTATTGCAACCCTTTACAGAAAGGTTATTATGAAATAGATAAATTAAGAATTTTGTTTATGCTTGGAACTGAAAAAATAGTAAATTCCTTCAGTTTATTACAAACAAGATAATACTGCCTACCTCAGTGTAACTAATATTTACATCCAGAAATTACAAAACTACAAAATGCTAAGAAGAGAAAAGTAAGTGAAATGAGGACTGAGAATATTGGAAATTAGTCATACAGACCAACATCTTGCAACCAAAGTAAAAGCTAAAGGAAATTTCCTGCTGGTATTCCTGAATAAATTGGCAAAGAGTTTTACTTTCTCTACTTAGCTCCAATACACTCCTTAAACTGTTAACTAAAAAGAAATAAATTAAGAAACAAAGGTAAATTTCATCCGGTTCTGACCCGCTACTAGTGGCTCTACAGAACAGTGTGCTGAGCTCTGGAATGTAAAGCATCTATAAAAAGTTACCTTCATAAAGCTGCGTATTAAGTACATTTTAAAATCATGCTGATCCATTTACTCAACATGCATACACATGGAAATATTTTAACTGTAAATAGTTTTTTATTATATGTCAAGATAAATTACTTAGAGTAGTTTCTAAATAGGGGATTGATTAAACAGAAATATGACATGAAATGTCAACATAACTTTCATTTACTGTAGGTTTTTTCTACTCCTTTATAATTTGGAAGTCAAATACTACAGTGCAAATATTGGTTTTAAAATTATGAGGCTCTAGTTTTCACATTAACCTAGTAGAGTAATTTAAATTGTAATATGGGCTTCACTAATTGAATGATTGAAGATTTTTGTTTTACTTAGTGTAACTACATCAGGAATTGGCCTATTACATTGT
Source organism: Campylorhamphus procurvoides (assembly GCA_013396655.1). Classification (NCBI taxonomy): domain Eukaryota; kingdom Metazoa; phylum Chordata; class Aves; order Passeriformes; family Dendrocolaptidae; genus Campylorhamphus; species Campylorhamphus procurvoides. The sequence continues at coordinate 17,879 of WBMV01003937.1, forward strand.
TTCTCATTACTCTGTTAGTGTTGGCATAGCCAAAACCTTGTGGTATGAGAAGACAAAAACAAACACAAAAGTTGTATGATAAAACTTACATGATCTGAACACAATTTATCTATTATCAATCTTGTGGGTCCTCCAGTGAAGATTTAATCTACTGCTTAGTAGGCTAGTGAAAATAATATTTGGCAAATTATTTGCCCAATGTCCTGCTGGCATTGTTTGGTGGGGTACATAAGCTAAGGATGGCATTATTCAAGAGATAAAGTAAAAAGACCATTACAAACTTGTTGTGTAAGATACACATGATATCAGAAGTGGAAGTAACGAAGCAAGGAGGATATGGATGCAAAAAAAAAAAAAAAAAGATATCATAGAAATACTTCACTGAGATACACTTGCACAGGTCTGTTGTTTCTATCATCTAAATGATACTTATTCCCAAGGGGAACTTGCATGGGATTATGTGCATATCTGCAACTAGGAGACTCAAGAAGACGTGTTCACAGCTTTTACTGACACAGAAAACATCAATTTGGTGAACACTTTTATGGATATATACCTACTTTTACCTAATTTTCAAAAGCAAAACACATTTCAAAGCTAAAAATCAAGAAAATTACTTCAGAAAGTTTTACACGTTGGCCTTTGCCACTCATGACCAAGCCCTACTTTCTAGCTTTGGTCAGGGATGTGGGGAGAACAAGGGAAGTGGCAGAGCACTCTGCGATGCTGCAACACAGTGATTCAGGGAGGATTTGATTAATTCCTTACACAGGAGAAATAAAATGATAAAATGTCACTGTTGGATGGTCTGTATCTTTGTAATTCAAATTACTCATGGGAGATATGGTAGTGACAGAGGAAGGGTCTCCCATGTGCAGTACACCTGCCAGACTCATGACTTTGTGTCTCTGTGTGATGAACTTTAAAAGGTTTGGTTCTCATCTTGGTGCAGAATGCGAACGTTTTTCTTAATCTCAGAAATCTCATAACAGCAATATAATTTATCTGCCAAATATATCAAAATCATAGAATCATAGAATCATTAAGGTTGGAAAAGACCTTCAAGATCATAGAGTTAAATCTTTGATTGAACACTGTGTGCCATGTCCAGACCTTCCTTGAACACTTCTAGGGATGATGACTCAACCCCTTCCCTGGGCCGCCTATTCCAATGCCTAACAACCTTTTCAGTTAAGAAATTCTTCTTGATGTCCAACCTGAACTTCCCCAGGTGCAACTTGAAGCCTTTTCCCATTGTCCTGTCACTAGTTGCCTTGGAGACAAGACCTTCACCTTCAGGTAGTTATAGAGAGCAATAAGGTCTCCCACTAGCCTCCTTTTCTCCAGGATAAACAACTCCAGCTCCCTCAACTGCCCTTCACAGGACATGCACTCCAGATTCTTCCCTAGCTTCATTGCCCATCTCTGGACTTGCTCCAGCACCTCAAGGTCTTTCTTGAAGTGAGGGGCCCAGAGTTGGACACAGGATTTGAGGTACAGCCACTCCTGAGTACAAGGGGATGGTCACTGCCCTAGTCCTGCTGGCCACACTATTTTTGATGATGGAGGCCAAGATGCCATTGGCCTTCTTAGTCACTTGCTCATACTGCTGGCTCATGTGCAGTCAGCTGTCAACCAGTACACCCAAGTCCTTTCCTGTTGGACCACTTTCCAATCACTCTTCCCCCGGCATGGGGTTGATGTGGTCCATATGCAGGAACAGCACTTTGCCTCATTGAACCTCATACAGCTGACCTCAGCAAATTGATCCAGCCTGTCCAGATCCCCGTGCAGAGCATTCCAACCCTTCATCAGATCAACACTCCCACCCAATTTAGTGTCATCGATAAACTTACGGAAGGTAGAATCAATCCCCTCATCCATATCACCAATAAAGATATTAAACAGGACTGGGCCCAAAACTGAGCCTTTGAGAATCCCACTAGTGACTGGCCATCAACTGGATGCAGCACCATTTGCCACCACTCTCTGGGTCTGGCCATCCAGCCAATTTTTAATCCAGTGGAGAGTGCACCTGTCCAAGCTGTGGGCTGCCAGCTTCTCCAGGAAAATGTCATGAAAGATAGGATAAAAAGCTTTATTGGAGTCCAGGTAGAGAACATCCACAGCCTTTCCCTCATGCACCAGGCAGGTCACCTGGTCATAAAAGGAGATTAGGTTGGTCAGGCAGTACCTGCATCTCCTAAACCCCTGCTGGCTGGGCCTGATTGCTTGGTTGTCCTATATCCGTTTCATAACCTTGCCAGGCACTGAGGTCAGGCTGACAGATCTGCAGTTCCCCAGATCCTCCTTCCAGCTCTTTTTGTACATGTCACATTGTCCAGCATCCAGTCATCTCGGACCTCCCCAGTCAGCCAGGACTGATGATAAAGGATGAAAAATGGCTTGGAGTTCACTCTCAGAAAGTCCAAGGTAAAAGTTTGGTTGGCCATCCAGCAACTGCGTAGGAAATTTTAGAAGATGCCACAAAATACCTAGATACAGGTGGAGCCTACAGTACCTGTAAAATGATTATTACTTTGTGCCAATTTCAGCATTTGAAACTGGTTAATCTGTAGCCTATTAACTTCTTTGCAGCTGCTTGCATGTTTCAGAGAACATGCAGCTATGCAACAGCATTAGATCAATGCTGATTAGTATAGATCTGAGGTAGTAAAGAGACAAAGAATGTAAAAATTCATTGCCATATTTGAACCCTTGGTAATGCACTTTGTATTTCAAAATATCAGAAATCAGCACAAAGTTCAGTGCTTTCAGAAAAAGAATAATTCCTGCACAAAGAGCCATCAAATAAATAAATAAAGTATGGATATTACAATAAATGAGACCATGAAGTTAAAGTTAGCGCAATGTTTCTCTCTTTTTTTAAAATTCTAATTTTCCTACATTTCCACTCAAGACAAACAGCACTCTTCATACACAATTGTGGAACACTGTGTGCACCTTATTCTAGGATAAAATATTAAAAGAATAAACTTTTGAAAATGTATTGAAATTGTTTTAATTATTCAGTATTTTTAACAAGCAAGACAAATTCAGAAATTACAAAGAGCCTTAGGATCATAATACCTACTGTGTCTGCTACAGCTGGCACTTGCAATGACTATTTCATCATAAGCAGCAGGTTTTCTGATTCTGAAGTATCTGAAACAGCCACAGATATGGCTGAAACCATGAAGATAGACTGGGCATTATGTAATACTATTATTTTTTTCTGTCTACTTATGCCATTGTTTAGTGACTTCATAGGAAGTGATGAAGTGCTTGTGCTGGGTGCCTTAAGATTCTCATGAGCCTTTTGAACCTTTGACAGGTTGTAGAATCCCAAGAGATAAGGGGCCCAAGCATTGACAGCCAGATGACTGTGGAGCCCACCGAGGATTGTTGGTAATAACATGCCGTGAGAAAGAACAAGATATGACTAGGGATGGGGGCCATGCAAAAAGTATTTTAAAGGAATATTTTAAATAAATGGAAATATAAGTAAACCGAAAAAGTAAACTATGCAATTATTTCAAAGACGAAAATAATTTTAAGACTAAAAGCATTTTTCTTCATGGAATCTGCTGAAATCACAAAAAAGAAGGTATGAAGATAAAAGGAGCAAGATCTATGTGCATATGAAGCAGTATGAAACAAAAGCATAAAAATAATAAGAGGTCCCAGAAAAGTTTAAGCAGGTATTAATGTTGTTTAAAAGCTTGTTTTGTCTATTAAAAAACCCTCCAAACATATAGAAAGAAAATAAAGGATGAAATTAGAAGTTACTGATAATCTAATTTTATTTATAGAAGCTTTATTGCAATGATATTATTCAGCACAGATATATTTGCTTATGTCAGAAGAAAACTATGTGCTGGTTCTGGATTGCTACTCTCAATATCCATAAATGGCAGTACAGATCATAAAGCTGTTAAGCATGTGAAAGTCAGTGTTTGCTAGACAGACATATCAACTGTGGAAATTAATAAACTCAACAATTTTTCACAAAAGGAATATTAAGACAAAGAGAGTCACAATTAAAAAGGCTTGTGGAAAAATCCTATTAAAATATTTAAATGTGCTTCAATGTAAAGAAAAAACACACCAGCCCACCAGAATAAATTGTATTGATATAGCTAGAACTCTGTTTGGTACTACTAAGCTACATGGCAGTGCATGGCAAAATAGAATTGGCACCTACTGGAAAGTTGTGTAGAAATCTGAAAATAACACTGCTTGACTTTGTAATAAATTATGTTCAAAATAACAGGTTTAAATATTTAGACCATTAAAAGTTATTAAGACTTATAAAAGTCTAATAGACATATTCTATGACAGAAATTAAAGTCGCTTAAGCCTTCCCATATGACAGTACACATCAAAGATATGAAAATGATAGCATCTACATGCTGTTATACAAGTATCTACTTGCAAACCATGAATGCAGGTATACTTAAAAGGTGGACAGTGAATGACATAAAAGTAATTCAATAGAACAGAATAATTTTTCATATTCTTTTACAAAAACAGGAGGGAAATTTCTGTATCTAGCATTGCTGACACGAAACAAGGTTTGTATTAATTCCTGATGAATGCTGCAAGGTGGAAATACTCACATAGATCCACAAAAAGCTTGGAACTATGACTGTAATTTGCTGGATGTGGGCCAATATTTCACTCAAACATCATTACATCTTTACCCTTCTTTTATATTCTTTCCTGGGTAAAACACTAAAACATTTGGCTGATCAGGAATGGCTACTTCCAGGCCAGCTACCTACATGCCACATGAGATCAAATCAGAGCATGGGAATTGTTGACACATATGCTACAATCAAGTATTTTTTGCCCAAAGTACTCATTCAGTAAGCAAATATAAAGATCTGGGGACTGTGGGGAAAGGCGAACCTCCTGGAGCACTTCGGGACATGGTATTTGACTGATTTGTGGTCCTGAGAAACAATATTCTTGTTTACTGCTTTCTTTAGGCTCATTGTGCTAATATTAGTTCATCTATTCTGTATTAAAGACCCAAATTACTATGAGTTCCATTTTCATTAACAAAAGACACAACTAAACACACTCACAAATCAAAACAATCAAAGCAACAATTTATTAGGAGCTAATGTGTAATGCTTCTGAACAATTATTTGTAAGACTCAGCAGTCTTCATGTAGGTTGCGCAATAAAGCACACAACGCATTGAAAAGTCCAGTTTTTCCCCTTTTAACTGCTATTTCTATAACATCCTTATTTTCATAAATTTCCTGAGCCTCTCTTTCTTTATGGTGAAGTAGATTGCTTGTAGCGGAATACCTAAGTGTGACATGTCTTCTGCACAAATTTTGCAGGTAATTTCCTCAAGAACAGAGAAAACACACATATGGCAGAGCTATAAAGCTACTCTGTAATTTCCTTCTGGATAACAAATCATCTATTTTGTAACTTCTCTAACAAAATCAAAATAAATTTTATCTCTTGGATTGATTTTTAACTGTGCTATTAGAATATTATCTGATACTACTAGCATCATGCATATATAATTTTATTTCAGAGATAAAACATCTTGTGGAAGGAAGAAGAGGATAAAGTGACACAAAAATACATGGCATGAAAGCTCAGTTGTGAGGAAGGTAAATTAAAAAGTATTCATTTATCCAATCATTTAAAGTACCATAATTACACTGACTGCTAATCAAAGGATTTTTAAGACTCTTTAAAATTATAAAACATTTCTCCTTCAGGGGCTTAGTGTGGGCCTTCACTTGCCTTAGGTTGAATAGGCTTCCATCAGTACAATATCAGATGTAGATGCCATTTTCTTCATCAAGGTCTGCCATGGCCCTTTGGAGCATCATGCTGAAGATTGTGAATAGGGTTGGTGTGAGAATGCAACCTTGTTTCCCACCATTGGCTACTGGAAAGGGCTCAGAGAGTACATCGTCATATCTGACTTGGCCACGCTGATCCTCGTGTAGCAGGATGACCATTTTGAGAAACTTGGGAGGACATCCTAATCGTTCCAAGATCTGCCACAGGCCTTTTCTGCTCACAGTGTGAAAAGCTTTGGTGAGGTCAATGAAAGTTACATAGAGTCCTTTGTTCTGGTCCTTACACTTCTCTTGCAGATGTCTGAGAACAAATACCATGTCTGTGGTACTCCTGTTGGCTCTGAAACTACATTGGCTTTCAGGTAGAAGTTCTTCTGCAGTAGTGGGTACTAATCTGTTCAAAAGTATTCTTGCAAGGATTTTACCAGCAATGGAGAGCAAAGTGATACCTCGGTAATTTGAGCAGTCTGATTTTTCTCCTTTCTTCTTGTACAGGGTGATGATGGCTGCATCATGGAAATCTGATGGCAGCTCCCCTTGTTCCCAGCAATGCACAATGAGCTCGTGAAACTTAGCATGGAGTACTTGGCCTCCATGCTTCCAAACTTTAGGTGGAATTCCATCAACTCCAGCTGCCTTGCCAGTTTTTACCTGCTGTATGGCCTTAAGAGTCTCTTCCATTGATGCGCGGAAAAGACTCCACAACCAGGTAGTTGTAGAGAAGGTACGTTTATTCAGTGCTGGGTGCATGGGGGATTGGTTCACCAAAAACATGCACCTGTCTGTGCTCACAGGCCTGTTTAAATACAGTTAAAATATGCATATTCACTATTTCTTTATACGTATGCCTTATTTTATTAGAATGGGCAGCCTTATTCTAATCAGAAATAATTCCCATTTTCTCCACCCTGNCCCTATATCACTATAGTAGGGGCTAGATCCAATTCATTTTTCACATGTTGTTGTGTAATGTGTTGAATTGCTGAGTCTTGGACTACATGGTTGGCACTGAAGAGAGTCTGAAAATGTTCAGACCATCGATTTTGTCTGTGAGAAGCATTTGGCCATCTGCATTGAGTAGGGGCTTTGAACCTGGTGTATGGGTCCATACACTGCTTTCCAAGCCTCATAGAATCTCTGTGGTCACCCAAGTCTATGCACAGTTGGGTCTTTTCTGCTACGTTGATCCACCACCTGTTATGGATGTCTCAAAGTTTCTGTCAGAGCTTACTGCATGCCAGACGAAAGGCTGCTTTTCTTACCTGGCAAGATGGCTGAACGACGTGTGTTTGGTGAGCAGTTCCCTTCTTTAACAACAGTTCCTGGATTTCTTGATTGTTTTCATCAAACCAGTCTTTGTTTTTCTTGGAGGAGAACCCTAACGATTCTTCAGAGGACTTCAGGATGCTATTTTTAATATGCTGCCAAAGTGCTTCAGGAGAGGGATCTATGGGATGATCACCAAGTTCTGTTTGAAGGTTTACCTGGAAGTTGTCTCTCACTGTGGCTGTTTGAAGATTGTTAACATTGAACCTCCTCCTTGGAATGCCACCCCTCTTCTGTTTGGGTTTAAAGTGGAAGCTGAGTTTGCATTGCACAAGGCGGTGTCTGTGTGACATTCTGCACTAGGCATCACTCAGGTATGACAGACATCACGAACATTTCTCTGTTGCACTAAGACATAGTCAATGAGGTGCCAGTGCTTGGATCAAGGATGCATCCAGTTGTCTTCAGGCTGTCCTTCTGCTGAAAGATAGTGTTGGTGATGGTGAGCTGCTGCTCTGCACAAAACTCTAGCAGGAGGCGTCCATTGTCATTGCAGTTTCCAACACCATGCTTGCCTTGCACTCCTTTCCAGGCTTCAGAGTTCTTTCCTACTCTGGCATTGAAGTCACCAAGGATTATGATCTTGTCATCTGCAGGAACCTCTTGGGTAAGACAGCACAGACCAGTGTAGAATTTGTCTTTCTCAGCAGGATCAGCTTGGAGAGTCGGGGCATATACACTGAAGAGAACAACCTGTTGCTTGTTGTATAGTGGGAGGTATAAGGAGATAATGAGATAAGAATGACCTGTTGGCAGATTTTCAAGTTTGGAGGTAATGGAGTTTCTAATCATGAAACCAACTCCTGAAAGATGACTTTCAGTTGTGGATTTGCCTGACCAATGGAGTGTGTAGCCAGTGCCTTGTTATTTAAGGCTGCCTCCCTAATGGAGATGAACTTCACTGAAAGCAGCAATGTCGATGTTGAGTCATGACAGTTCGTGGGCAATTAGAACAGAATGACACTCAGGACGTCCACCATCCACAGAATCGAGCATGGTTCTGATGTTCCACCATGCAACTGCTAATTTGGACACACCTTTGGAGGCAGGTGTAAGCCTTTGTCTTTTTGGGTTTGTTTTTGTTTGAATGCAAGGAAGATGTTCGTTGGCCACAGCAAGCAAACTGGGTGAAAGGTGGAGATGAGCTTTGATTAGGCCACCTTTTCTAGGCCCCTCTCTGTGTGGAGCAAGCAATGCTCTCCTTGAAAAAGGCTGCTTGGTCATTCAGTATGCTGCTGAACCAGACTGTCATCTCTGGAATCAGTCTCGAGCGACTGATGTCCTGAACCACCTGGATGCAGGGTTGGGGCTGCAGCTTCCAGTGCACCTCATCACCTGCCATTTCATCCCTCACCTGTCACTACAGGGCTTTGCAAGTGTGGGAGAATCCTTAGAGCCTGCACAGTGGATTTTTTAGGCACAGTGTGCAGAACTGGCCCCACCCTTTACTCCTAAGGTTCCTCTGCCAGGGACAAGTGAGCTTGGATGGTGGCAGCGAAGTCC
>WBMV01003940.1:0-40782 GCA_013396655.1 Campylorhamphus procurvoides
GCCGAAATCTTGCCAAGGCCGTCATGGCCTTCTCCGCGTTCCGTGCCATGGCTCTGTATCGCTCTGTATCCCTGATCTTAAAAACAACATCAAATTAGGCAAATTAATTCCCCATAGAAGGAAATATGAACAGACTCAGGTACAACATCCACATGAACACATCAAGCAACATGGTGATTACGGAGTTTCTGTTCCCAAATACACAAGTGTCTAAAATGAAATTGTAATTCTGACTTCTCNTGGCTGAACTGTTGATGGCCCATTAGCACCCACGCCCCCTCAGGCCGGGTGTGAAGGTGCTAACGACTTCCTGAGCAACTACTGCAAATGGTCCATTGTTCTTGGGGAATGAATAGAGGGTGTAGAATACACAGCTTTAATCACCCCCACACACTGATAACTGGTCCCTCCTGCTGAACTGGGACACCCCTTCTCTAAGTTTGTGGCAGAAATTGCCTTCCCATGGTCTGCAGGACAATTCTCAGGGCTCTGTGGCAGGAAAGCAGACCTAGTATAGTTAGGCAGGCTTGTGGTACACCATGAGCTACCTGAGGCCCCAAGTAATGCTCTGAATCTGGGCTTTCAAGTGCTACTATGTGACTTTCTAGAGCTGCTGTCTGTTAGTCATCTCAAGATTTATTTGAAATCCGTTACTGAAACCTGAATGTTGTTAATTACATGTGAAAACCAAAGAACCATGGACTAAGTCCAGCAAGATGGATTGCAATAGTCAGGAGCCTTTCTTCCCCAAGTGGTTTGCTGCATTAGGCTGGGAGAAATGCTGAGTTGTTTCTATCTGGACAGAATGGCTGAAGTTTTTCTCCCTTCCCCAGTTTGCCTTGGCATCCTGCTCGTGATTCACCTGAACAGACTGCAGATTGACACTGGGTGCCTGCCTTGGGCTGAGGGAGCCTCACTGTGCAGAGTTCAAGGTTATAGATTATGCTTCTTGCTCAAGTTTCATAACTTTGCAATGTGGTTGTGCTCACCAGATAGTTTGAAATGTCTTCCCTGGCTTTGGTCTGGAGCTGCACTCAAAAACCTCCTTCTTGCTGGGTATTCCATGAAAGGAGATGCCTGGCAGGGACATGCCTTGGAGTCAGAGAGGAGTGACTGAGTCAGGACACCCAGGGTGTCTTTGGGCACTGAGGAGGAGGAAATACTGTGTAAGGCAAGGAACTGGGAGATTAAGGATCTGCTCTGTAATGTCTCATTATCTTGTGAATCTCCAGGCTGTCCTTTACCTGTTCTGGGAGCCCCAGACTCTAAAAATATGGGATAAACAGTTTGTGCTGTGTTTGTAAGACTGAGTCCATAATCAGGATGAGAGGGTGATTATGTGTTAAAAGGTGAAGAGCTGCTCAGTCTGCAGCAGCAACCCCTGAGGATTCTAAACTTTCTTCTGCTTGCTGCCTATGTTTTGAAAGTCTTTGCATTGATTAGTTGGAACACTGTGTGCCTCTCCAAGCTCTTAAATTTAATCAAAGTGCTACAGCAAGAATTTAGATTAATGATGATATTTTAACAGCTCCTATAAACAAATCAACCAGGTGGACCCTAAGTCCCATCTACAGCACTGTGATGGTGGCAGGTTGAGACAGCTTCAGTTGCAGCTCTTACAGTAGGTTAATTTATTCTTGGTACACAGGGTTAAAAAGGATGTTGTTTGCTTCCTTTGCTTGTGGGAAGCAAATTGCCAACACAGTTATTGGATGGAGTGGGAAGGGATGACTAGCTGGCATCGAAGCAGGCACTGAGGAGTGGGCACTAAGGTTGATTGGGATTATGCTTTGTGCTCTTTGAAAACTGAGCTGCTGAGTGAAAGCTGGCCCATGGCAACACTTGTGGGGCGGATTGGAGAGGCTGGCATGCTCTGCTCCAAGAGAAAATCTCCTGGGAGGCTTCATGTCAGGATTGTTGACTGCTTTGTAGGATGCCTGTGTTTCTGCCCTGCTGGGTGCCCAGCTCTCGCTGCAGAGCATCTCTGGATTGCTGGGAGAAGGTTTGATACTTGCAACCCCCTTAATATCCTCTTTGATTTCCTTCCCTTCTGAATGCCTGGCTTCTGGAGCCAAGCTGGGAGCCTGGTGGGGTTCGGGTGATGCCCAGAGGGTCTTGGATTCCAAATGTCCCACTGGGACCCTGCAGGAGGGTCCCTTTGGGGACCTTGAATAGGTGTTACAGACTCTGCCGCCTTACCACCCCTGCTCAGGGCTGGCCTTGCCTTAAAGGCACTTCCCAAACAAATGCTGGTCCTTGAATTTGAAGTTGTACACCACTTTCAGAGCCTACATCAAGGTCATTTTGTGGCTCTAACTCCCTTTTGTTTCAGACTTATAACCTGAGAATTTTCTCTCAAATGTGTGTGTGGTATTTAAGGTGATTGGATCCCATTTGGACTGAAAAGGATGGTGTGTAAAAGTGGTACATTTCTGCACTGCAAGGGCTGGGTAAATTGAAAATCACTCAGTGCCCAAGGGCTGTTATCTTTCTGCCAGTCTCACAGGGCTCTGGGTCCAGCCTGTGAAGCCAGTTACCTGCTTTTCACTCTTCAACAAGGCTTTATGCTGAAGGATAGAGCAATTTTCACCTTATCCAGAAAAAGGCGTTTTTTAGCCATCTAAAAACATATTTGTCAGAAGATGAGTTAATGGAGAATTTAGGGGAGATCTGGGGTCCACTTAGTGTGTGTGCAGTGGCCGAGGGACACTTACAGGAGTATTGCATGTGGCAGATTGTCCATAAATCTTTTCCAATAATCAAGCTACTTTCCAGCTCTCCTCCTATAAAGCTGTTGCTAAACCCCAGCATCCCTGCTGGCCCTGCTGCCTGGGAGAAGCTGGGAGAGTTCCTGCCTGCTTTTGGGGGGTAGTTTGTCCTGAGAGCTGCTGCTGCTCATCCTGAGGGTGCTGAGCTTCATCATACCAATTGGAAGGTGCCTCTGATTTAGAGCTGCCAGAGCTGCACTGGCTCCCTCTGGTTATTGCAGCCCACCAAACCTCTCAAGAGAGGTGCTCCAGCTCAGCAAAACAGATTTCAGCATGAAAGGTGAAGCTGGAGGATGTCTTACAGGAGGGAAAAGTACCAATAAAGACAAATGTTTTTAATTAAAGTGTTCAGTGTGTGTGCACTGAGGACCAGAGAACGTGGTGGAAACGGACCCTCTGCAGCCTCATTTGATCCTGGATTGGCTTCTTGGCTCCTGCATCAGCTGTTCCCTGGCTCGTGTGCTGCTGTACATCAGGAAGCACAGTGTAGTGAAGGGCTGTGAACCTCCACACACCTGGGTTGTGCTCTGCCTCACACGTGGCTGCAGAATAGCTCCCCTTAGTGTGCAGCTAAATTAATGCTTTCATATAATTTATTTCACTTTGAAGCACTGAGGACTGCCATTAGGAATCTCTTAATGCCCATCTGTGAGGCTTTAAAAGCGAAAGGTTTGCTCAGGCTGAACTTGGGGGACAGGCTGGGATGCAATCCTTGTATGTAGTGCTCTGATCAAGGACCTGAAAAGGTGAGGGTGATGCCACTGAAGTGAACAACAAAGTTTTCCTCCTGAAAGCCTCATTTCCCGTTCTTTCCACGCATTTCAGCTGTTGCTGAGAGCTGCCAGTAGCTGTAGGGCTGGGTAGATTTAAGTAAGAAGCTGTTCCAGCAGAAATGGCTGCACAGGGTCAACTTGAGCCAGGTATAACTTTATCCTAATGCATCTAGAGAGGCTATTTTTTTTCCTTCTTGTTGTGCTTGTAAAACAAGATTGAATTTTCGCTTTTTCCTGAGCGGACTATGAAATACCTGCCAGCAAAACTGCCCTGCATGCAGGGGATAACATGAGGAGGGAGGGAGGAGAGTTGGACAAGATCTGCAACGTGGGTTAGCAATAATCCCACCAACCTAGCAGGATCTGGGGTGGGCACAGACAAGGTTAAGCCCTTTGATTCCACCTACACACACATCCAAAGGTAACTCTGGATACAGAAACCCTTCTGTTATCAGAGTGCAATGCTGTAACAGGATGCCTGCGCTGGCTGGTGGTACCAGTGTGCAGCACTGCTATGGAATGGGTGGGATACAGGAGCCTCCAAGAGGGGGGAGCATTGGGAATGTTGTCTCCCTGCCTCTTGCTGCTGGCTGGGAAGGAGGAATGGTCGCAGGGAGGTGATCTCTTTCCCCTTTGGGCCTGAAATGTTAAAATGACTCCTACAGCTTTGGTATCAGGGTGTTTAAAAGGATATTGAAAGCTTGGAATGCCTGTAGAAGGAAATGCCTTGGAGGGAAGGAATGCAAGAACTCAATCTCCTCAGTCCTTATCAAATGAAGGACTGGGTGACTTAATTACACTCTAAGTACTTTTCCAGATAAGAAAGAGCACTTTAATCTTGCAAAAAAGGCACAATGAGAGCTTGTGTCTGAAGGATAAAATCAGACCAATTGCAGCCAGAAATATTGTGCAATCTGCTAATGACTTCCACCCCAAGGGTGAAATTCTCTCCTGATGGGATGGCATGAATTGGCCAGGCTTGTCTTGCATATTGACTAAACCAAGCACCTCATTTGGCTGACAAGACAGTCACTGGAGTGGTCAGATGGGAAGAGGAGGTGTTCCCGTTCTGGGATGTGGGCATTGGGCTCCCTTATCAGCACTGTGAGGCTGCAGGGCCCAAGTTTTGGGGCTCCTGGACATCTGGCCAACCTGTTCACACTGTCTGTGGCAAAGCAACTGTGCACTTAAGTGGGATGATGGTCCTGCCTTGGTCTCAGCATCCCCAGGCTCTGCTGCCCAGAGAACATTCAGTGAGCCAGACGTGGTGCTCCCCAGTGCTGAGCTTGCCAGAGGCATCGGGTGGAAAGCAGGCTGTGCTCAGAAAAATTCCTTCTGCTGGCTCTGTTTTTGCACTTTTACTGCTGCTGTTGGCATTGAAAGGGCATTGTATCCAGATTATTCATGCACTGCTAATAACTCTGGAGTGCTGTGTGCTAGATCTTGCTTTCACTTGCACCCAGCACTTCAGTCAAGCTGAAGCCAAGGGAGCTGTACTGACAGATCTGAGAAAAGTCAGAATTTGATATTAAATAAATCTGCATCCATTTCCAAAGCATGGCTATAGAACAGGAACAGCATGATCCCTGCTACTGGCATAATTCCATTTAAATGACATATCTGCAGATGGAAAAGCTGCCAGTGGGTCTGTCTGGTGGTGCAGAAAGAAATGGAGCAGCAGGCTTGGAACACCTGGTAAAATAAGGATTTGTCTTCTCTTTTATGAACTGGAGATGAAAAGTGTGTGGGTCAAGTAGATCTGCTGCAAGCTGCGAGGAGATATCAGGTATTCAAGGAAGGATACAGGAGCATGGAAGTGTCCACCTAAAATGTTGCTCCCTCTGCCTTGCCCTGATGCTGGAGCGACCTCAGGTCTGGGCCCTGTATGTAGGGGTGCAAATGGGATTGGTGCAGCTTTGGGCTCTGGCACCAGTGTAGGATGGAAACCCTTCAGGGCAGCATTGCACTTGATGAGCTCTATTTGCAAGAAAATGGAGTGGCTTTCCCTGGCATTGGAAATTCGACCTGTAAATGCAGCCCTGGGGTTGAAGGCTGCTCATTCTTTTCTTAGCTCTGTCTTGGCTCCAGAAGTCTGATGGTGCCTTTGAGGTAGGGTCCTTGTTTAATTAAGTTTGTAAGTGTTGGGAGGCGACTCTGAGTAATTTCCTTTGTTAGCTGCTGCCTTGCTTAAGGAATGGCTCACCTTGTTCTTAATGAAACCTCTCCCTTCTGCTGTGCATGGAAAACTGTCTGACAGGACTGCAGGTCTAGGACCTCCTCATGTGTTCAGCACTGGGTGTTGCTGGGTACCAGTTCAGCAGAGCTGCTCCTTCACACACAACGTGGGACTCATCATCTCACTCCTACGTGTGAACATTTGTGTCAAACTGAAACTCAAAACATATTTACCCACTGCAGGTAGTGTTAAAGGGCAAGAGGGCTTGGACAGTCACATGGGGTAGAGGCAAAGGCTCCAGTGTTGCAAGATGAGGCTGAAACTACCCACAGCAGGGTGGAGAGCCCACCTTGAGCCCTGGGCAGTCACTGGGACCCCCAGGGTGATGGGGCTGTAGCTCCAGTTGTGCAACCTGCTGTTGATAAGGATTAAGTGCTACAGGCACTTGCATTGTCTTTGGGTGTAGAGCATGGAAAGCTCTTCTCTTTTATCACTAATAATTCTCCAACCTAATTTCTCTTTCTCCATACAAATCAACACGTTTCCCAGCAGCTGTCTGCTAAATCCCAGGCAGGTTTTGTAATTGGCCCCATTTCCCTGGAAGCTCTGCAACAGCAAAGCAGCTTTTGTCATCTTTTCATTCCTCAGGAAACTTTTCCACCTTGGTAAAGAATGAGCTTTTTTTTCATTCTGCCTTCAGTCTTCCCAGGCATGGCTTGTGGGGCTCTCTGGGACTGGGGGAACAGCTTGTCATGGCTCCTTCTGACAGTATTGCTAAATTCCTGGTAATGCAGGTTATGAAGAATCATAAATATGAATTTGAGCTTCCCATATTTCTTTTTCTTTTTAATGCTGAGAAGTAGGCAGGGCTGCAGCTGGGGCTCTTGCTTGTTTGCTGGGCAAGGGTCCTTTGGGTTAAGAAGAAATCAAGCCCACTGGCTGCTGTCAGGTGCTGCCATGGGGCTTTGCACAAATCCTGATGCTCTGATGGAGAGACACCACACACAGCAACCCCTGTCCCATGAATGTCTGGTGTATCAGGGTCTGCTTGTGCCAAAAAGCTGCACTTGGGAGTTAAAGGGAAGGGTTGTGATGGAAATCCTGCAGCTGTGGTCTGAGATGGCTGCAGAACTTCAATGGTTTTCATCCTGGAGAAGGATCCTGATGAGTTTCTGTGCCTGTGAATGTGCTGGCAGAGGCAGCTGCTGCTGCTCTGTGCATCTTCTGCTTGCCTGCAGGGTCTGCCTTGGGGCAAGAGCTTACTGGGAGACAGTGGAGGGTCTGGTGGATTGAATACTAATGCAGCTTTGGACAACTGAGGCTGGTGCAAGAACCAAGCAGAACCAAAGCCTGGCCCTGCTGAGCCACCCCAAAGCAGGCAGAGGGGAGTTTCTGCGAGAGTTTGTGAGACACTGCGGACAGAACTTGCCTGTTAATGCTCTGGCTCTGCTATCAAGAGGGAGGCACCTGGAGCAGCCACTGTGGTGGAAACAGGCTGGTTCAGACCCTCCCTGGTGAGGGTGAGAGATGCTCTGGGTGTCAACATTCATGAGAGAGGGCAGCTGTTCCCTGGCTAGGGCTGGGACTCAGCTGGGCAGTCTCTTGCCCCTGTGCTCCAAGGTCCCAGGGGCACATATCCTGCCCAGGGCTCAGGATCAGCAGCTCAGTGAGATCTGCTACATCCCAAGGATGCTGCAAGGGAACAGCTGCCAAAAGGGAATAGCTTTGCAGGACTGGGCTGTCTGTGGTGGGATGTGATGCTCCTGGAATCCAGACTTGTGGCACCCAGAAAGAGCCATCTGCTGAAGCCTCAGTGTTGTTTGAAGGTCAGTCCCCTCCAGATCTGTCCATGTTGCTTTTCACTAGTGAGGCTGTGCGTGTCCTGGCCAGCAGCTCATCTCTCAAATCTGCTGTCCCAGCATTATCTGTGAGAAATCCCAGCAGCTTCCACCATGATTTGCTGGTCCCTGAAAATCCTGCACTAGTTTTGCATGTTGTCCCTGAAGGCTGATTTGAATGGTGCTAAGCGTTTTGGTCTCTGTTCTTGTTTGCCACCCACTCCCCTGACCTGCTTTGCACTGGGACTTTCTTCTGCTGCCTGGAACCTGCAGTTCCCCAACATCAGTCTCCTTTAGGTGACACCTCTTTCCCAACATTTACATGCTCAATGTACAATCAGGTAATTGCTGTGCAATTTCTCACCCAGGTGATTTATTGCAAGCTCAACCAGTCACAGGCTATAATAATTAATCCACAATTTGAGCTTGCTTTTAAATTAAGCCATATATTATAATAGTGTGATAGGAAACTGCTAACTCTTTAGATTAGGAGGGCAGTGTAGCTTGATTCTCCCACCACAACAAACCATGGTGGCTTTTGTGTGTCCCATCATCCCCAAGCACTGGGGAGCCAAAGCAAGGATTGATCTTGGAGCATTGAAAGCAAAGGGTGTATTGACTCAATTTATTTGGAGCCATGAGCACCAGAAACCAACTGCCCTGAGCAGCAGCTCATTCACCAGGCTGAAAACTAATCCTAATCCCAAACTTCGCCTCTAATCCCCTGATGTTGGGCTTGACTTAAAATAGCTTGAGAATAAGGGGAAAAAAGGAAGATTTAATTTTTGCTTGTTTTGCAGCTTCCACAGGGCTGCATCTTCCTGATCCAGCTGGGAGAGTCAATAGGTCTTAAATGAGCAATGCTTGGTATATAAACCTTAGTAAATACCAAATGCCTTTTTGGGTTTCTGCATCTTTTAAGACTTTGGGAGGAAACTATTGTCTTGAGTCCCTCAAGGAGGACAAAAGCTGCTGGGAGCTGGGTGGTGTCAGCAGTCAGAAGTTCAGCATTTCTGTAGAACAGCCCTTCCTATGCCATATGTGGTTGGTCTAAACTTTAAACCCTTCCTACCTTTCCCTTTGTTTCATTTCCCCTTAAGTGAATCCTTTCAGAGATGCTTGTTAATTCATCCCCATTTGGACAGGGGGTCCCAGGAGCCCTTGGTGTCTGTGGTGCTGAACACTGGCTGTACTGGTTACCTTGCCCTGGCATTCCCCCTTCCCCCTGCAGCTGGAAGCCCAGCTCTCACACATCCGTTCATTAATCCCTTTCATTCCCTGCTTGTTTGTTCCTATCCTCTGCAGCACGGGGAGAAAATTGCAATCCTGAAAACAAATAGGAATTCATCTTCTCTTCATAAATAAAAGCTGGGCCATTTAACTCGTTTGTTCTCTTTGAGGTTTGCCTGTGTGCAGATGAGATGGAGGTCTCCTCTAATGGAGTTGAAGCCTTGGTGCTGAGCAGGAACAAAGCAGAGAGCTCATCCCTCTTCCTTTTGTGCCACCCTCTCTCCCTGTGCCTCCCCTGCCAAGGGGGATGAGATGAATTTTCCAGGGCAGATGGGTCAGTTTTAATGAGACATCTCTGTGCTCCTCTGGCCTCCAGTACACATGATTAAAGCAAGAGATTTGCTGATTAGTTTGGTTTTTTTGAACACTGCGAAGGTATTGGCAGCACAGCCAGTGTTGTGATGTTTGTTCCAGCCTGTGCTTGGGGGGATGCTGGGCTGGGAGTCCATGTGCTTGCAAATTTACCTGCCAGGACATTGAGCCTTTTCCTGAGGGTGTGGTGCAGAGAGCCCTGACAGCTCAGGAGGAGACAGGGTCCAAACCTGGGGACAAGGGACCGACTCAGGCTGCTGGCATGGGTGGTGGGACAAGGTTTGTGGAACTTGCTCAGCTCCGTGGGTGAGTGGAGGCTGATCTTTCTTCCTCACAGAACTGGAATGGGATAAGTCCTCCCAGGCTGGATGGGAACAAGCTATTTAGCTACAGCAGCCCATTAAATGCTCCTTAAAGCGTAAGTTTCCCAATTCATGGAGATGTTGAGCTGGTCAAGTTTTAAGATGCTCTGCAAGTGGCCTCTGACTTCTGAAGTGCCTCAGTTTAAAGCTGAGCAGATCCTTGAATGTCTTCTCCCTGTCTCATCCAAGGAGTTTCTTTTCTGTTTTGAATAGACGCTGGCTATGTTTACTGTCAGAAAAGCTTGTGAGAGTAATGAACTCTGGAAACTGCTTATCTGTCTTGTGAAATAAAAATGCCTTTGTCCTGGAAGCCAAATGATATCTTGCACTTAGCAAAAAGAACTAAAACATGCCCCATCTCATATGTCATCTGCTCACAAAACTGCTCTTGATCGACCTACAAAGCTGGAATTGTTTACTGTGTGAGTGGCAGGGTTTAGTTGGTATCACTTTCTGGAGGGGAATATAGTGAATTAATTCCTGCAAAGTGAGCTCAGGAGCCTTTGCTTTGGATGAGCCCCTTTTACCCCCACGGTGTCCAAGTGAAATATTGCTGTTCCTTCTCTAGGATGTGGTTTACCTTTTAGGAAAAGGGATAGTGTTACCTGGTGCTGGCAGCCCTTCCCTGCCTCTCTGCCATTCCCTTCCTCCCCAGTGTGCTTTGGAAAACTGGATAATTTTGCCTGCCAGTCTGGGAATGATTTGCCTACCACAGTGGCAGAGAGGGGAGACCTCCAGAAACCTGTCCCATGCTGCTGCTGGTGACATGCTCGTGCTGGAGAATTGTCACTCCACGGGGGCAGAGCCTCTGTGATCCCCCAAAGGGGTGTCTGGGGTGTCCTGAGCCTCTGCCTGCCTGCACAGCTGCTGGGAAGAGCACTGCTGGCTTCTTCCTTATCCCACACCTCTTCTTTTTGCTTTTTTGCTACTTTGGCTTTCCACAGGCTGAAGTGGGAGTGTCCAGCTTGGTCTGAGTGAGCAAAGGGAGCTGTTGTGACCAGTTGTATCTCAGCTGGCACCCAGAGCAGGATCCCTTCTGGAGGATGCAAAATGGGCCTGGGCTGACCTCAGCTGCAAAAGGCATGTCTGAAGTTGTGCATTGCTCTGACAATTCAGAGGTTAAAGCTCCTCCAAGCCTTGGTTGCCTGAGATAAATCCCTTGGGACTTTGCTCCTCACCTCTGGTTAAGGCAACATGCAGCTACTCTGCAACCACAGCCAGTAAATCAGGAGAAAAGTGCCATTTCTTGTTTAAAAATCACTGGCTGCACTAAAAATACTTGTGCCTCTGTGACTCAGGTGGTGAGTGGAGGAGCTGTGTGGCCACATCTGTGTCCACCTGGCAGGTTTGGTGCCAGGGGTGAGATGGAGAGGCTGGCTGGTGATTCACAGCTGAGTCAGGAGCCTTCTGGCTGGAGGGAAGTGTTGCCCCCACATCTGGAGAGACCTGAAGTGAACTTTAAGCCACTTGAGGTCGAGGATGTCCTTCCACAAAGGTCTCAGCAGGTGCTTGGTGCTGAAAGGTGTGCAACATCCCTCTTGTGAGGCTGCTCAGCACACCGGGGACCTGTCTGGGCGGCGTTCAGTGGGTGCTAATTCATCCTCAGCTTCAACCACGGCACAAAAGTGGCTCCATTGCCCAATCTTTAATGTAGGATGGGCTGGTCCTGCTCAGATGTGAAAGGCTTTCTGATTTTGCAGCTCTTTAAGGATAAAGAACATGAAAGGTCGAGCCCTAATTGTGGGTTTAAATGAATTTAAGTCTCTTGAAAAAGCTGCAGGTTGGAGTAGAGATTTGGGAGGATGAAGTGCCTTGCTGCAGGGACAGCTGGTTTGACAGGGTGTGGAGCCCGGAGTTTGGGGTGTCTACAGGGAGACCAGAGTTCTACCAGGGTCATTATTTCAGCTGGAAGACTGAAAAAACTGCTGAGGGCACTTCCCTCCTCTGCTGGTCTGCAGCTCAGCTGCCAGGCTGCTTCTCCTCCACCCCTTCACTCACAAGAGAAATTAAATTCTGGAGCTCTTGCATGGTGTTTATTCTGGGAAGTGAAATGTTAATGGGAAAATACAACATTTCCTCTCACCTGTCCTCTTAATTTTGAGTTAAAATGCATTCAGGCCCCTGGGAGGAAGAGTCTCCAATGTCTTGGTATTTAATTTAATGTAATTTCATGGTCTGTCTGGAAAGGTCTTATTAACAAGGTGGGTGTGAATTCAGTGTGAAGGCACTTGGAGCAGCACTGCCTACAGCACCAGTGTGCATGGCCATGTGCTCCTGGTCCCAGTCTAGCTGTCTGGTTGGATTTTTAGCTGCTGCCTTGTTCTTCAGAGGCAGCTTCTCTCTCGAGGTGAGGGAAGTTATACATGATCCTAGGGAGAGGTTTGTCATGTCCAGCAGGTCCCATTAATGCTGACCCTGTTATAGCAGAGTTGAATTGCCAGAGGGTTAAAGTCTCATCACACCAAGCACCAGTAGTCAAGGAAAAGGGCCCAAAATTATTTGGGCACAGGGTGGCAAGAGAGTGGGAGCTTGCTGATGTTTATCCTTGTAGCCCCTGAAAGTTTGGTTTCCTGGGTTGTGGGGGGAGAGTTTGGAGGAAGAAGGATGCTGCCTGTGTTGTTGGGTTATAGATGGTGTCAAGTCTGATGTTCCTGAATTCCTGGGGTCTGCAGCACTGGAGGAATTCAGGTGTTGATACTGCAGTCATGCCCAAAGGGCCAGAACTGGAGCTCCAGGATGGGAGTTGCTGTGTCAGACACACCAGTTAAATGTAGTGATCCTCGGCCTTTCAGCCCCCACTGCTTGGGGAAAGTAGACAGGGGAAAAAACAAACCCCAGGTGTCTATCCAAGCCAACAACTGTGCAGAGGCTGCTGTGCTGGGCAGGCAGAACCTGGCACTGAGGTGGGCTTGCACAGCCCTGCTCATGGAGCTGACCTGCCTCTGACAGTGAAGAAGAGCCCTTGCTTGCTGTGTGGATGGACAGAGGATGTCCCTGGCAGGGGATGCAGAACCAGACTGGGGAGCACCTCAGCTGTGGGAAGAACAGCCAAACCTCAGCATCTCACAACTATGCTAAACCTGATGGAAATGGCTCTTTTTGCCCTGGCTTTGTGTGAAGCTAAAAATTGGTGACACATCCAACAGGGGCTCTGGTCTCCCCTGTAATGACTCCCTGATAGAGCCACCAGCTCAGTGCTGCATGCTGCTCTGCAGAAATTGGGGGTTCATTTCCTCTTCTCAGGCACTACTAGTTTGCATCCCTCACCCACTTTGTTATGGATGGAACTGCACTCAGCTGCAAGTGAATTGGCTGCCACTTCATTGTCCCAGAGCAAATTGCTTGCAGGTGTATTGTGAATTTGTAGATGGCAGACTAGACCGGTGGGGCACTGGGTGCCCTCTACACCCCCCGGTATCACACTGATTGTCAGTGCTGGCAGAGAGGGAGGTGTGATCCAGAGCAAAGGCATCCCAGCCCTGGGTGCCTACAGCCCTGCCCAGGGAGCCTGAGAGGAAGTAAAAATAGGGAGAGGATGGTGCTGGGTAAACTTTGAAGTGAACTGCTCTTTGTGGAAGTAGCTAATGTCATCTGTTGTCCTGCTGCACACAGCTGGGGTCTGTGATGCAAAGGTGCTGTGGGTTGGGGTGACCCTGGTGAGAGGGCAGAGCTGGGGGTGAGCTGTGGTCTGTCCTGTGCCTGGGCTGGAAGGGCTTTGACCTGCACATACAGGCTGGTTCTTCAGCTGGTTTATCTTCCCCCAGCACAGGAACAGCCTAAGTGAAGTATTCCCCCTTTTCACAGCACTGACGACAGTCTAACATCAATGATCTTGAATTAATGATATGTTGAAAGCTCAAGGCTAAAGCAGCAGGAATTAATATCCTTGAGACCTGTCTAGTTCTGCCTCTTCTGACACCTCCTAATTTTCCATGTAAATTGGCTTATGGATCTCTGGCTCTGGGGCTGGGCTGTGTGCTGGGGGAGTCTGGCGTGTCTGCTGGGAAATTACCCAGCGTAATGGCAGGGTTCTAATTGTGCTGTAGCTATTCAGATCTGCCTCCCCCGGGTGGCTGCCCTTTCTGTGACTATGTGAATAATCACTGCATTTAGAGCAGTTTGCCACGCATTTTGGGTTTGTTCAACACTCTGTGCCAGTGTGTGATGGGCCTGTGTGTGCAGAGTCGTGCTCATAATAAAACTTATTGTTTAATCCTTCTCGTATATTGACTCAACCGTGCATGAACAGTCCTTATGCACACACCTAGAAGAATAAGCTCAGGCTTCAGCTTATCCAAGCAAAGTAAATTCAGCCAGAATTTTGTAGGAAATAAATAAAGGTGTGAGCAGAGGGCAGGCAAATCTGTTCAAAAGGTATTGATTTGCTTCGTTCTGGATCTGTTACTGTACACTGGTATGGGCTGAAATCTGCTTCTGACTTCACAGAAAATCAAATCTGGGAGCTGAGTTTAGGGACAAAAAGCTGTGCAAGTCACTCATTCAACTCTTAAATGGGAAAAGGTTTATTGACTCATGTGCTTTAAGTGCTGATGATTTGAGAGCTCTGTAGCAGGATGAGAACTTGTCCCTCCACACAAATATAATAAAGAAAAGGTATGAAAAGAGCCAGAGTCCCTTTGTGCTACGAGTTTGCAACTGGAAAATTTTCTCAACTTGCAGTGCTGCTTACTTTTATGGCCTGAGTTGAAGATGGGAACCATAGTAACATCAGTAATAAATCCCCAGAAGAAAGGGAAGCTTTGCTGAAAAAATGTCCCTGTTTGACCCTGAAAGATGGTTATGGAAACAAACCTGTGCGAGGCTGGAGGCGCTGCCAGCTGTGTGATGGATGCTCAAGGGATGCAGCTACCCTGTTCTCAGGAGTGGATCTGCTCAGCAGGCTGCTGGAATGGGCTCAAGCTCAGCCAAAAAAAGCCTGGCTATTGTTTTTAGGTAGATGTGTATGAAGGCAGGGACATTTCCTAAGTCTGGGACTGAAAAATCATCCCAAGTTCTCTGCTATCTTGTCAGGGAGGGAATGAAGATGCAAATATGCAGAGCAGAAGCTCCTGCAGGCTCAGGAAGGACCTTTCACTGCTCTGTGAGATGGGTGTGTTGGCAGCATCCCCTTGCTCTGTGCTTCTTTGGGTTTATTTTGCTGTGTGGGGTGTTTTGGCAGCAGCTTGGCCTGGGCATGCCCAGGGAGGGGAGCCTGGGCAGGTGCTGAACCCCTGTGCCAGCTGAACAGAAGTATTACAAGCAGCCAGAACCAACTGGCCTGACAGAAATACTAGCAAGGCAAATAAGATCACAATAGATTTTGGTAAAACTTGTCTCTGGTTTTAATTAGCTCAACAATTCTATTCTCAAGATGCACTTGAAAGACTTGGAATCATCTTTGAGGTTTTTTTCCTTTATTTTCCTCTGAAGGAGCAAGTAGCAGGAACTAATGTCTGGAGGTGCTATATTTGAAAAGAACAAGCCCCACAAATTCTTTCACAAAAAACCAGGAAGGTAGTTTGGCTCCTCTTCCCTCAGTCCAAAATTGTCTCGCCCTTGGTCTCCAGTGCCCATTGTTTCTTCTGTTGGTTTCTCCTGGCTATTTCCAGTCCCAAAGTGGCACAAGCAGTTCTGACTGGTCTCCTTGCCAAGTCCTTAGAGCTGCCTTGCATTTCTGACCCCCCCAGTGCCTGTATCATCACCCTTGGTCACTGATCTTGCTGTTTGGAGGTGTCTCCCTTCCAGTTATCTGATGGGAACTGTCCACTTTGTCCAGTTTACATAACCAGGTCCCAGCTCCTGTCCCCCCACCACTGTCAGGGTTCCAGATGGGTTTACAGGCCAGACCCTCATCATCAAGGTGATGAAGGAGACTAAAGGAACTGTGGAATTTGTTTAAAACTTGGCTGATATCCTCAGTCAGCCCATTCTATTTGATGGGAGGGTAAGATAAAGCAGTTTTTCTCCAGCTGTGATTGTTGCCCCTTCCAAAATGAGACTTGAAGATTCCAAAGCCTTCAAAGCTTCCTTTGCAAAGGAGTTGATGGACCTCATCCAACAGCTTCTTGCAAGGGGAGAAATGTGATGTGGATGTTTTTCCTGTGTGTGACTCTGACTGCTGGTGAGAGATCCTTGTTTGATTGATCCCACAGCTCTTTCCACATGAGCTGCAGTGAAGGATTCCTATCGATAAATCCCATTTTTCCAGAGTTTGCAGCTGGAAAATGCTCTGAAATATGACCTGCTGCTTGGGCAGTAACTTTGTAAAGTGTCTGTTGTCTTTGAGGCCTTTCATCACACTTTTAACACCTAAGATAGCAGCCAAAGGGTTGAAGGATTCCTGTGAAAACCCAGAGCTCCAGCAGTATTATTTGAATCCCTTTAACACAGGAACACTGATACAGAATTTAACATTTGGGCTCCTGCACTGAGCTGTCACAATTGCAGTTCATTAGTATTGATGGCTCCTCTTTAAAGAAGAGATTAAACACTCCTGGAAAACACAGCTGACAGATCTAATGTATCCCAGCTTGTTCCTGCTGCAAGAATCTGTTTTCTGGGAGTGATTCTGTAAATCAGCTGCACGTCACTTACCCTGTCTCCCATTCCTCTGAAGCAACACTCTCACTGTTGTGCCATCTCCCCTGGCCCATGGGATGGATCTGTGATCTTTGCAGCTTTTGAAATACGCATATTTTGAAGAATTAGGACAATGAGGCGATTTGGGGGGATTAGAGAGATGGAGGTTATGTCCTGTCTCTAATACATCAGGGCTCAGCTGGTCTGCCTGGTGGTGGCAGCTCCTCAGAGCTGCAGCTTTGGTTCTGTCACTTGTGCTGCTTCAGGCAAGAGTTTCTGGTGACTTTGTCTTTTCTTGAACCACCCACTACTCTCTCCTGGTTTGTTTTCCTGTGCTGGAGAACAGTCAAGATAAGCAGTTGCTTTTCTCAGCAGAACTGTAGATTTTTATCTGAGGTGACAGCCTACACTCACCATGGCCTTCATTATTCTCCTGTCTCCAGCCTTCCTCTAAGCTTTGGGTCATTAATACTTGTAAAACATTTGAAATTTTTAGGGTCCAGGAACTAGCTTGACAGCAACATGTCAGCTTTCCTTCCTAGCAGCTCCTTTTGGTGGTGAAATTAGAGCCCTGAGATGTCAAACTTTGCTCTTGGGTAGCCACAGAAGAAGCTTTGGGCATGACTCAGACCTTGTTTTGCTTGGCTT
The DNA here is from genome assembly GCA_013396655.1 of Campylorhamphus procurvoides. Lineage (NCBI taxonomy): Eukaryota > Metazoa > Chordata > Aves > Passeriformes > Dendrocolaptidae > Campylorhamphus > Campylorhamphus procurvoides. The sequence goes on from WBMV01003940.1 coordinate 16,747, forward strand.
TTCTCTAATCCCATGTCATTAATTTCGGAGGAAGCCGTGGTGTGAGCAAGAGCAGGCTCTGGATTTCCTCCTGGGGCCAAGCAGTAAGAGGGGTCTGAGGCTGCCTGTGCCACTGGTTTCCTCCTGTGGGCTGGAATGTGCAGTGCTGCCACTGCCCCTTGAGTGTCACCCCCCTGGGGACAGGTGTGCAATGTGGAGGGTGCTATCCCAATTTGGAAGGGGCGCCCTCACCCTTTGGAGGGCTGGTTTGCTCCCAGAGTTGTTGGATAGTTGTTGTTCTGGGTGTGAGGGTGAGTTTGAAGTAAAGGGGTCTCCAGGGTGTGTGGGTCCTTATGATGGTTCTTCTAAGGATTAACTATCCACTTCAGGCTCCTCTTCCATCCTGGAGTTTTCAGGGTACCAGGAGATCCAGTCGGGCCAGAGGGAAAGGCAGACCTGGCTGTTCTCAGCACAGCCCTCTTCCCCACTGCTCCCCTTCCCTCGAAAGGCAGCAGTAATTAGCTGTGCTGCAGCCAGATAATGAACAGAGGGCTGGATTTGCTGGGTAAAGCCTCCCTGAGCACACAGGAGACATCCTAATTAGCCTGATTGGGCCACTACAGTGCAGGGTTGATGGGGAGGTACTGGAATGTTGTTTTGCTTTTTCCCTTTCACCCTGAGCCTGAGAATGGCAGGAGAAGAAGGGAGAGGTCTCATTAAAATCCCCCCAAGAAAGACACATGATTTATTTCTCCCTGAACAATCGATGTTTCCCATGCTGCAGAAAGGCTGAATATTAATTCCAGCAAATGAGCCCCTTCTCATTGAGCTGCCAGGGTTTGTTCTTAGACCTGATCCCCCCAGCACTGGCTGAGGGCTGTGGTTTGGCACAGCATGGCTCAGCCTGGGAGCAAAGGTTTTTGTGCTTTCTTCAGTGGCAGCGTTTGGCTGAGGAAAAGGATCCGGATCTGAATGAAAGCAAAGGACGGGCAACTTGTTCTCACACCAAGAGGTGACATTTTACTCTTTCCTTTTTCTTCTCAAGTAGTTTCTCTGTTGATAACATGACAAATGTACGTGTTCAGAGCACTTGAAGGTCTAAGTTAGAGTCTAGGAGGTTGTAATGACTTGACCTTTAAAAAAGACCAGAATGGAGGGGGGTGGGAATTGAATCCCCAGAATGCTTTGTGTAAGTTGATATCCAAAGTCTTCATTTATGAGCAGGCTGGAAGGAGGACAGAGGCTGATGTGAACAGTCTGCTCCTTCCACAACCTGTTTCAGTTTCTTGGTGGGAGGGGCCTGGCTCCTGGAGAAGGTGCCACCTCCAAGAACCAACCTGCTAAGGGGATAAGGCAATGAGGGCTCTTAGAACCCCTCATTGGTGATAACTTCACTCACTGTTGCCATCACTGTGCTTATCCCAATCCCCCTATGCCAAAATAGATGCAAACATTCTGGTGTTTGGTTTTGGGAGAAAAGGAAGAGCAGGATGTGGGTGTGAGAAATCCTGCTCCTGGATAAGGCAGGAATTATCCTTGCTGGGGCTGTTTTGGAGCCTGGTGCTGCCAAGCTGTGCTTCCAGCAGCATGTGTAGGAAGATAATCATAAGAGCTCCTTCAGACTTAGCAAAAGGCAGCTTAATAGGAACTAAACACCAGAATAATTAAAATGATGTCACTGACTCTCAGGCTGCCTACCCTGCGAGTGGAAACCTGCAGGGGACAGAAGAGCAGAGGTTGGAGGGAAGGGCTGACTCATCTGTTAACTTAGTTTTAAGTAGAAGAAATAATGTTTAAAGCTGAAATGAAAACCTGAGTGTGTCACTGTTTAACTGAAGCTCGGAAAAATCATTGCCCCAAAGGCATTTCTGGGGAGCCAGACCCTGCAGACCTCCTGTTCTCATGCAGTGCTGGATGATGATGCAGCCAGTGCCTGGGGTGGAGTCTGCTCCCTGGCGTGCCAAAAATGCACTCACTGCTCTGGTGTGAACTCAGCCTCACCCTGGTGTGATGGGCACAACCTGGCTCTCATTCCCAGAGGGATAACCCTGTGTGGACCTGTAGGACAGGGCATTGAGCCTTCGGTGGTGCTTGTGCTGTTCAGCTGCAGAGCCTGGGGAGGGCAATGTGGTGACTTTGCTTTGGAGGAGTGAAGGAGGGCTTCATGCAAAGGCTGGACCCCGGGGAGTGTGGATCTTACTCCAGCAGCATTTAGAGATGGGGAAAGGCACTGAGGTGACAGCCCTGATGGCTTTTCTAACATGCTTGTCCTCAGCATGTTCAGAGTGCCTATGAAAACACCCCTCAGTGCATTATCACACTTTGCACTGGAATAAGCCACTTCTCAAGAGCAGCTTTGCAGTTGTTGAAGCCCAACTCCACCCTGCAGGAGAAGCCACTGCTGCTGCTCCCCTGTGAGCCAGAGTGGGAGATCAGGAGGGGTGATTTTCATAGCAAATGCAACCATATTGGTTAAAAGATGCTGTGAGAGAAATTATTGTTCTGTCATATATGATAATAGGAGCTGTTTCCCAAATGGGATGTGGAGAGGGCACAAAGGCTCTAAGAGCTGGTGTTCTCTCCCATGCCCTCCTCCAGCTGTGGTGGAGATCTCTTAGCAAAGATTTTCCCTCCAGTGGTGCAGTGAATTCCCTCTGCAAATGCTGCCTGGTAAAACCAGCTTCAAAATCAGTCTTCTGGTGGCTCTGCAGGGTCTCCATCTGCTGCAGGAGCCCTCCAGTGGGGATTTGGGGCTGTAGATGAGACATTCTTCCCCCTTTACTTCTCTCCTGATGATGTCTTTGCTGTGCACTGCCCCCTTCCCCAGCAGGAATGGAGTGAGTGGAGGGGCTGCCAGTGTTTGGGGATTTGTCTGTGTGGCTTTGCTACAGGGACAGGAGCAGGGAGGGGCATTGCCGTGTGGTCCCTGCATCCAGCAGGAGGATTTAGGAGAAGAGAGTGGGCTGGGAATGTACCCGTACCTGGCACACTGCTCCCCTCCCACCGGTGAGCCTGTTGAATGAAATGCTCCTAATTAGCAGCCCAGGAGGATGGAGGAAGCAGCATTAGTCAGGTTCTTCTGGCTGTGTCCCAGGGGCCAGTGAGTCACCCCATCTCTGCCTCCTCCCCACCCTGCAGCCACCAATGCTGTACTCCGGCACGGCCACAGTTTTCTCACCTGGGCAGGTTTAGCCATGCAGAGACTGCAAGGTGGGGAAGGGTGTCCAGGGAAGGATGTCACCAGCCCTCTGCCCTGCTGGGCTCTGGGGACCTCAGCTCCAGGCTCTGTTAAGGCTGGTTTGGCAGAGCTGTGAGTGGGGGGAAGGCAGGAGTTTATTTTATGGGGATAGGGGAAAAGAGGTAACTGAGAAGGGTGAGCTGGGGACTGAATCCTGACATGACCAGCAAGGAGGGCTGTCGCTGGCTGGGAAAGCAGGAGTAAAAGTGACTGGGCCATCTGCCCCTTTGTGGGAGTTTGTCGAGAGCAGAGCTGTGACATGTGGCTTCAGTCGCACCTCTAAGGACCAGGAGGGAGCAGGAGGGGGTGGAGAGTGAACCCATCTGTCTCCCCACTGTCTGACAAGGCAGCTCGAGAACATACGGGATAAGTGCTGGCAGAGAGAGCAGAGGACATTTGTCTCATTGATCTTGGGCTGCTGAGCTGAACAGCGAGATGGGATGGTTGTTCTATCACCCTTTGTTTGGGGAGGTTATTTAGCTGGGTTTCTCTCAAACAAGAGAGACAATGGGCTGTGTATGGGAAGCAGGACTGCTGGGAAATGTGCTGTCCTATCTCTGTGCCCTTCTCACTGCGCCTCTCGGATGGATCTCCCAGCACTTGGGGCTGCCTGTTCCTGCACAAGGGGCTGTGTCCTCCCCTCCTTAGCCATGCCTTTTATTCTGGCTCTGCCATTGGTAACCAAGGCACTGAGACAGGGGGTCACTTCATAAGTACAAATTGCAGACAGACAAAGCACAAACCAGGATGTCAATGGACACTCTGACTTAATAAAGCTAGCTCTGAAAAATTTGGAAAAGGGCTAGGATGTTTGGAGGGGGTCACACCATGGTGCACAGAGACTGTTTAGCTGTGGGAAGGCCTTACCTCACCTCCTAGGTGGGTGACACTTCTGCAGGCATTTAATCAAAAGGTTTGCTCTTCAAAGGAGAGGCTCTTGTTCATCTTGCCCTGTGCTTTGGGGTGATTTTGGGAAGCTGACAAAGAGCTATATGCTGGCTGTGTTCTTTGCTGGTTTGCTTCCTTTGGTACCTCTCTTCCCACCCTCATCCACAGGTCTCCTTGAGGTGTGTTTGCCACAGCTCTTATAGATGTAGATGGAAAGGGAGGGTCCCACAGCCAGTATTTAGACATTTGGAGTAGGAAAGCCCTTGGGGACAGGCAGGAGGAACACGAGGGAATGGAAAGCATGAGCAGGGTGGTGGGAAGGAGCAGGTGCCTCTACAGGAGCACTGGCTGAATGGGAAGCCGTGTCTGTGGTGTTGGGACCAGGTCTCTCTGGCATGGCTTTCCACCTCACCTAGATGAGATCTAAAAGGACCTCAGCTTGGAAAGGTGCCTGTGTACTGTGTGTTGACTTCAGTGTGATGAGATCTGGGAAAGGTTTACCCCACAAACCCCCTTTGAGTGCTGCACCAGGTGCTGGCCTCCCTTCTCGGTTAGCCCACGGTGCCCCTGTGGGTTTCAGCGCGTGGCTTGGCCACACTGGGTCAGAGTGACTCACTTCAGATGGGAACAGACTAGTTCAACCATAAACACCTTTACTGTGTAAGCAAGATAATATCTTCAATCTGCTGCTCTCTGACATCCCTGGTAATTCAGTCTGTTTTCACTTCACTCATACTTTCCTTATGACTGGCATTAGAGGAAAAAACCCACCCAGTGTTTACCACCTGCTTTCCCAGAAAAGAGTGCCAGTTCTTCCCTTTGCTTCCTTATGGGAGAGGTGTAACACAATAGCTTCTCTTGTCCTGAGGGCAAGTCTGGCTGGCAGAGCTCACATCTTCCTCGACCTTCGCTCTGGAGCCCTTCAGGGAGAGTACTGACCAAAGAGCAAAGCAGCTCCCTGAAAAACAGCAGGTGAAAATTCCTGGCAGTTAAAACAGGCAAAGACTTTCAGGTCGTAAAGCTTGAAAGTTCTGTGTGTGTCTGGCTTTATTGCCCAGGGAAATACGGGTGAAAAATCAACATGATCCCATCAGTCACAAACCTGGGGTGAAAACAGAGAGCCTGTTCTGAGCTTTGTTCAGTGAATCAAACAGCAAGGTGCTCCACCTGATGATGCCAAAGGTGCTGGTGTTGCACTCCTGCCTGCTTTGATCGCCAGAGGTGAGTGAATGGCTGTGTGTTCTCCACAGAGCGTAGGCTGAAGTATTGATTGGACCTCAGAACACCTACCAAGTGTGATGTGTGTGCATCAGGTGCACCCAAAAGTGCCTGTGTGACGTAGCAAATCCTCTACACAGGGAACAGTTTTCTTGTGTGAGGGTGAATTTCTGTTCTGGGTGTATCGTGGGTGGCGGGTGGCGTGGGACCATAAGCATGGGAACAAATTCCTTTGAACTGTTTGATGCCTTTAATTCTTTATAGTAAATCCATCTACAGTAACCAGTTCCTCCGTGTTTGACAAAGTGTTGAACAATGTGTGTCCCCGCGGAGCCTGGCACAGGCTGTTGGTGTAATCCCTGCATTTAGCTGATCTGGGCTGTCTTTTCTCTAGTCTTTATAATGAGCAAAGTTATTTCCTCACCTCCGACTGCTAAAGCCGCACACACAACACACAGACATTTAATTTTCCTTCTTTTAACTTGGTGTAAAGCGTTTGTTATTTGGAGGAAGCTGCATAAGCAACTCTGCTTTCCCTGAGCTGCTTTTTCACAGCTTCTCACTCCGCAGATCTCTTCACATTGTGTTTTTTGAGTCCTGTTCAAAACCCTCTGCCTGGGGTTTCCCACAGGCCATGCAGACTGTGAGGCACAAGAGCAGCGTGAGGATCTAGCAATGTGAAAATCTGTTCACTGGCATGAAAAGCCACAAAGCTGGTGTTAGCAGCAGCAGTTTTGAGAATTCTTTGCAGTCCCTTGAAGCGGGTGCAGTTATTATCTGCCTGATTTTCCTTGAAATATTTAGGATTAGCATCAGAATGAACCAGTTTTTGAAAATGTCTTGGTTGCTGAACAATACAGCCCACTGGAGGCAGACAGAATGGGTCTGAAAGGCCAAGCAACAGAGCTGGGTGAGACTTCTGGCCCCAAGATCTTTCTCTGCTCTGTGCTTCTAAGATATCAGCACAGGCATCAAAGGTTGCAGATTTCTTATAAAAAATAAATATACAACATTGTGATTCAAAGGCTCAGGTTTTGAATGAAGAAGCTCTGTATTTTCAAGCTGCTTAGAAACCCCAGTTGGACCAAGAGGGGAGGAATCATTGGACAGTGTTGACAAAGGTTTTATTCTTTCAGGATGAATATTCCCCCCAGAAATCCTCTTTCTGTCCTTTCTCTCTCTTCATTCACCTTCTCTGGGGGCCTGGTGGTGACAGAGTTCTGTGCAGGAGTGGAAAGGAGCAGCACAGCATCCCATGGGCTGGGGGCAGTGTAGGAGCAGAGCCCTGCTGTGAAAAAGGGAGGCACCTGGACTCTTGGAGGTGCAAATCTGTAGTCCATATGCTTCTCCAAGAACTGCCTGAGGCTGCTGCTTCTCCATCAGCTCACAGATGTGAAGCCTTCCTGCCGCAGTGGCTCCCTAGTGAACAGCCACGGTCACCGGCAGGGAACGTGGGGACAAGTCCTCCAGAAACTGAGTCTGCTGGGTGGACTCTGGTGCCAGTTTCAGGCACACACTGGCCTCTGTCATGCTGTTGTTGTTGGCAGAGCTGCTGTTGCGACATGGCTCTTTCGCAGGATGGATGGCCACCAAAAACTGGCGCTTGAAGGTCTCGCTGAGGGCGATGTAGAGGAAGGGGTTGAGGCAGCTGTTGGCGTAGCCCAAGCTAATGGCAAAGTTGTAGGCATAGAAGAAGGCCATGGATGGTGTGTCGATGCCAAGGTGAACCAGCTGGAGGATGTAGAAGGGAGCCCAGCAAATAAAAAAGGCTGAACAGATGGCAACTGCCATGCGGGTCACTTTCTTTGTGCGTGCCCGGAGACTCCTTTGGGGCAGGGGCACCACGGTGGTGGCCATGTGCTGCAGGATCTTAAAATAGACCACACAGATGATGATCAGCGGCACAGCAAAGGCCAGCATGAACTGATAGAGGGTGAACCAGTAGATATCAGTCTCTGGGTTGGGGAGCAAGAGAGCACAGCGGACAGTCCCGTCCTCCAGGGGCATAAGACCTGCGTACATCCACACGGGAATGATGGTGAGGAAGGAGAGGAGCCACACCAAGCAGATAACTAGACCTGCAACACATGGGGTCCGGACAGAGGTAGATTTTAGGGGGTGAACAGTCGCCAGGTAACGGTCCAGTGTCATCACTGTGAGGATGTTGGTGCTGGTGATCTGGCTGTTTGTGTCCAGGGCAGTGATGATGGTGCAGAGGGGAGCTCCGAAGTACCATGAGCCATTCCCTAAGAGCTGGTGGATGAGGAAGGGCATGCCCAAGAGGAAGAGGAGGTCCACAATGGAGAGGTTGAAGATGAAAATGTCGGGCACGGTCTGTTTGCATCTCAGCTTCTTCTTCTTGACAATAGTGTAGATGACGATGAGGTTCCCCACAATGCCCAGGAAGCAGATGATGCTGAAGAGACTGGGCATGATCACGTTGGTGTATGGTGCTGGCTTCTCTGCTGCTGCCAAAACAAACCAAAGCAGTGAGTGCAAGCCAGAGGCAACCTCTTTATAACTCTGTGCTTGCCCTGTCCTGCAGCTGGATCCATCCCCATCAAAGATGTGGCTTGGAATGACTTTTACTACCCTTTGTAGTATTTGGAGAGGCTTAGCTGTGGATTTGGTACTTCCTTCTAAGACAGTACATGCAGCACACCACCTGAGTCTGGCCACGTGTAGGCATCTTTCCTCAAGTCTCCTGGTGTGCTTCTGTCCTGCTCTGGAACTCCCCAGCCTTTTGGGGGGACTTATATCAGGCTGGCACACCTCTGTACTCAGTGTCTGACAGTTCACAGTAACTTTTATTCCAGGGTGTGCTGTGTTTTCAGCCATTTATGAGGGGAGTGGATGAGGCAGCTGGTGCTTCACACATTGGAGAAGCAAAGCCTCTCTGTGGGTGCCAAAATCTGCCTAAAGTCAGTGCTCAAGCTGTTGCCAGAAAGTGTCAGCTCATCTGCTGGGTAGTTTATCTGTAGTATAGTACAAGACACAGAGTTCACTGACCATGCAGGCAGATAGCTAATGCTTATCTCTCTTGTGAGATCTGGGACTGTACCCTGGCTGATTGTCAGAGGTCATTTCTCAGAATTAGGCCAGAGCAGGCTCTTTTTTCCATCTTCCTTCCTCTGCTTCTCTCCCTTTCTCTTGATTGTTTTTTTTTTTCCCCTAGAAAAAAATCCAGGTGTGTGGCCAGACAGGGATTTTGCAGTATGTTTGAGTGGCCTTTCAACAGGGCTCTGCAAGGAGAACAGCTTAAAACTGCTGTCTGAGTTGTGGAGACAGGAGTTGTAAGTGCATTTCCAAGGCAAAATTCTTGCCTGATAACACTTGGTTGGTGATTCCCTGTTGTTATTTGGGATGGAAGGCCCAAACACAACCAAATTAACATTTGCCTGGTCCCTAACCTGAGTGTAAAATTGCATTTTGAAGCTCTTGGGCAGAGAAGGTGGTGTCGAAGGCAGTGATAGTTGTCCCCTCTGTCCTGCAGGGCTCCCGTGTGCACTTTGAGTCTGAAATCACTCCTGTCAGCTGAGGCAAATCTCACTTTGTCTCATTACTCCTCTCCTGTGGGGCCTGGTGGGCTTTTTTTCTAGGAAAAGGCTTTGTGTGAGTTATTTATGTGGCTGTTACAAGGACTGGCATGACAGCCCCTCAGCTCAGACTGCGTGTCATTGAATTGCAGATGATTCAATGTGCGTTAATTGGAAATGCTTTCAGTCACTCAGCTATTCCATCTCCTTAGCAGCAGCAATGGGCAAGTGTCCTCCAGCAGAACCTGGGGAAATCTTGGGAATAAAGCCAAATAACAGGTACTTGTAGGTGTAGTCTTTGGCTAAGCAGTGTCCAAGGTGGTGTTTCCTGACTTTGACCTCTGGAGTTCTTGAGTACAAACTTCTCCACATTTACTTTGGTGTGACAGAAGTTCATCTGAACTGGCAAGATAACGGGCTGCACTGCTGGCCTGTGTGCCATGTCAGCTGTGTGTAGTATTTCAGTGCTTTTGAAAGTGAAAATACTGCCACTGGCTCAGTCCTTCTGGCATTAGGAAGCAGCCAGCTTAGGCATAAGCAAGGCCAAAGCCAGAACCCAGCAGGGCAGTTGCTGCACCATTTTATTGGGAAGCCTCTCTGCAGATGTCAGAAAGCAGCCAATGAGGCACAGGAGGACTGGCAGGGGCCTGAAGGTGGAAGCCAAGCTTGGCTGATAATACAAAAAACCTTGTCCAAACCATTTATGGGGGGTTAAATAGTCCCTGTTCCTCCTGGTCACTCATTAATGCAAGCAAATGTCCTCTGTTATGTGGCTTTTAGTAGATAACAGCCATCAACTGTATGTCATCACTGGAATCTGATACTCTTCAGCATCCAGCCTGTGCATCCCTTGATCCAAATGGATCTCATGCCTCATTAACGCTGGAAGATGGCAGACTAGAAACTGGAAGAGGATGGCTGGGGTCCTGCTGCTCTGCGTGGAGCTGTTAAGAATTAGGGTCTCCTTTCTTTTAACTGCAAACCTTGTTATGAATGTGGTGGGAAAGGATTGTATGAGAGATGAAACATAAATGCCACTTGGTTAGCTGGAAATTGGGACAAAATGTCCTTTTCCTGCAGTATAATCAATACAGTGCTGGTGGTGACTGTAATATTTGGAATGAGCTCAGCTGGCCTTAAAGCAGAACATGTGCAAGCCCAAAGGCTCCCTGTGGAAGGTGGTCTGTGCAGTGCTGGAGTTCAGTCCTGCTGTCGCTGTCTCTACAAGCAGGACTTTCAAGCATTATTAGCTGTAAGCTCATGTGAAGCTGTGGCTCATGTGTGTTTTATAGGCTGGAGTCAGAAGAGCACATCTATAAAACCCTTAAAAGTTATCTCTTTTCTAAAGCCTCTTTCATCTTGAGATACCATTGAATCTGATTTCCCAGAGCTGCTTCTGTGCATATCCTAGTGAATATACTTTGTTTAATGAAACAGCTACTTCAGGCATTGATTTGTAGATCTGTCTGTGCTGATACTCTTTCCAGAAGTCCCAAAGGGGTCTGAACTATGTGAACTGAATGAGGACTGGGCTAAATCTTTTTCTCCAAGGTGATGGTTGTTCTCAGCCATACCCAGATACATAAGAGACTACACCTTCAGTGCATGTCAGAAGGAAGCAGCTCAGGCACACTTTTGGTTTCTAAAGGATGTGCTGGTGCAGAGAGGGTCAAAGCCCATGTAAAAACCACCTCCTCTTGAAGAGTTTCACCGACTTCCACCATCAAGAACTGACTTACTTGACCTTAAACTATTGATTTTGGAAAAGGGTAGGGTGGAGAAAAAGGGAGATGGGGAGGATCTCTGCCTCCCTCTCCAGCGCTGTCTCATGTGTCCCATGCTTTGCTCCCTGCCTGTCTAGCCGGGCTGGTCCATCCCTTCTCAGCACCAGGACCGGGGTTGCTGCTGGAGTTGGCGCTGCCCGGCAGCCAACAGGGAGCGGATGGGGTAGCGGGGTAGCCCGAGCAGGGGTGTCGGGAGGTGCCCGGAGGGGTCGGGGTCCGGTCCCGGTCCCGGAGGGGTCAGCCCGTCCCTCCCGGAGCTGTCCGGCCCCGGGTGCTGAAAGCGGGTGAGGATGAGGGGTGTGGGGTCCCTTCCTCAGCCCCCCACCATCACCACCAGCGGCCCCCAGCCCCGCCGAGCCCGGGCAGGGGAGGCGGCTGCGGGTGGTCCATCCCCGCATCCCCGGCCCGGGTGCCGCCCCCGCTGTCTCACCTGAGCCATTCCGAGCCTCCGGCGCCGAGAAGTTGCGGGAGGAGTTGGCGGGGGCCATGGCAGCGAGCCACGGGACGGGGAAAGTTGGGCGAGTTCCCTCGACGGGTGCGCGGTGCGAGGGATGCGGGAGGCAGGACGAGCCGAGGAGAGGGGGATGCGCCCGAGCAGGTTCTGACATCAAGGAGCAGCTGACTCCGGGTGGGAGCATCCCCCTCCGCCGTGGGTGGGAGGGAGGAACGCGGAGCGGGGCCGGGGGGGCTGCTCTGGACCAGCGGGAGGGGCGTGGGCAGTGCCCCCTCTCATCGCATCCCCAGGGGATGGCTGGCAATGCGCCCTCCCCGGCACAGCCAGCCTAGGCTCGCTCTGCTCTGTCTGTACGAGCGTCAGATTGTGCCTTTTAAGCAGCTCCGATCTGCCTTCAGTGTGTTCTCTCTTACAGACACATGCACTTTTCATCCCCCAGGCACAGGCACAGCCCCAGTGGGGCTGAGGGATGTCAAGGCACCAAATTACCCACTGAAAACTCTGTTGGTTTGACCCTCTGACCCTTCTAACTTCAACTCCAGCCTCAGACACTGCACTTGTAATTAGTTCTCTGCTATTTTCTGTCGTTCCACTCCTTGCCACAGCTCATTTGCTTCCTGGTTCCAGAAATTAGCTCTATTGCTAGCTCAGATTTTGTCTTCTATTTGCCTTAAAAGTACCAGGTAAGAACCCCCTTGGGTTTTGAGAAGCTGTTTTGTTCTTTTCCCTTGCCACAGCAGTAGCCTGTTCTTTTCTGTGTTTTTGAGCTGATTTTGTTGTGCTTCCTGCCCACTGTTTATACATGAGATGAGCTCCTTCATTATGGCTTGATAAATCACATGTTACCAGGGCAAACAGATTGTTCTGTACCTCAGAACAAGTCCTGCACTGTAAATGCATAATATGTCAGAAATCTGTGAGAAAACCATCAGCAACAGGCAGAGCACCCTGTAGGGACTGGATCTGCTTTATAAGAACTACACCTGTCTGCTGAAAGCATCCCTTGCTTCTATCTCTGTAGCTGCAAAGGCTGAACATCAAATGTAGGAGGCATTTTTTGGAGTTTCATAAGTGTATGTCCTTTAGGTCCAGGATCAATCTGTACCGGTAAAAACCAGACCCAGCACACACAGAGCAGCACTCCCAGCATGGCCTGTCAGACAGATTTGGCAGCAGCATTTTCGGGTCGGGCTGTTTCCTGTGTAGCCCAAAGGAGTTCATCATTATTAGGTTGTCCTCTAGTGGACCTGCAGCAGACAGAAACCTGGAGTATGCTGGGAAGTTTTTGCTGAGTCTCTGGAGTTGTCTCAGTCAGTGGTTTGCCCATGAGTTTTTTTCCCCAGCAGGTATCTGTGGTATCTCAGTTTTGAACGTGCACAGCTTGCAAAAAAGTGGTATTTTTCAGTCACTTAATATTTTTTAAAAGTCTTTTTCCTTCACATCTTGGGTGAATGTTAGTGTACGTTGGTGAATGTTCTCTGTATGAGGTTACTGCTGCAAAGCAAGCTGTAGTTTGGGTCCTGGGGTGATGGAGTGTTGTGAACAGGGTGCTGTCCTCTGCAGTGAGTGCCTTCATGTAATTCAGCTTAACGCATTCTTGGAGTCTGGATTATGAGTGTTTGCATGGGAAACTGGTAGGTAGTTGCTATTCCAAACACTTTCCCTGCATAGACAAACTCCTACTCAACTTTCCCTGGAGAGGAATGAGCTATTTTGCAGCTTTCAAAGAAAGAATCTGACATTTAAATGTAGCAGTTTCCAAAGCACAGCTTTAGTCCTAGTTTGCAGTCTCAACTCTTGCTGTTCACTTAGAAATGCTTTACACATGAGGAGGCTGTAATTCCTTCGTCCCAGCTGTAGAGGCATAACAAACCACAGCAGTTCCCTCCCTGATGGACACGTGTCACAGCTGACACGACAAAGCCATGCTCAGCATTTGAGATTTGCCTCCCCACCATGGCTATGTGACTGTTTTGTTACTGGGCTTTTGCATTCAGGCTTTGACAAAGTTTTGGTTTTTCCCTTTTTGTTCTGTCAATAACCTGTGGAAGTTCTTTCCCCAGGGAGGGGCTGGTTTTGCAGAGTTTTGCCAAACTGAAGGGATAGAGGGAAGGGAGGAATATTAACTGCAGGCGCTGGTGATGTGTGGCCTGTCTGTGCACAGAGCTTGCCGACGGCAGAAGGAGCAGGCACAGCAATCGGCTCATTATCTGGCTGAACACTTGGAGACAGCAGCTCTCTGAAGGACTGGTTCTGTGAGTGCTCATCTACTGCAAACTGCAGCAGGGATGAGCTCCCAGGGGACCTGGGGAGAGAGCCCATGACTTGTACTAACCACTGCGTGTAATTACATGGAAGATTGAGGCACTAACCCCTTGAAAACACATCTTAAGAGAGTGATATAGTAATTAACATTGAGGCAGGGAACTGCCATCTCGACAGCCTAATGATGTAGATAAAGGTGAGGAAATAGAGCTCAGCTCTTGAACATAAAAGAAGGAAAAATTACTTCTTCCAACAAACTTGGCATGGCCACTACACTTGGACCATCCTTCTGCAACATCTCTGCTATGGAAAAAGATAATAACCACCCAAAGCTGCTTCTAGGCAAATTCTGCACCTAGGGAATGAATCTGGCTGGTCTAACAGTGGTTGAACCCTGAAAGGCTCTTGCATTTCAGTAATGAGTTATATTTCCTGTGCCTGTCCCAGCTGGAGATCCTGACTTATGCAACACGAGTGGAACCACAGGATCCCGTGGGGCAGAGAGCAGCGCCGGCTTCTCTTACCACGCTACTGAAACCATTTCCCCAGCTGGTTTCACCAAATAATTTCTCATTAAATGGAGACTTTCTCATTTGCTAAATATTTATTTAGCACCTGGCTACTGCTCTCATTTGCACTCTGGAGAGAGGAGCCTTCACTAAGAGCCAAGTTGCAAACCCTCCCCTCTAACTTGCTGCTCTCCTTACTCCAGATTTACAGAATGAGCCTTGCATTTTTATTGCTTAGTTCTTTGTGTTTCTATTGATCAAATAGCCCAATGGGTGAAGTCTTGTCCTTGCAGTGGCCTTAGGGATAGGGATGATCTCATTCAGGATGTGTTAGACGAGGTGCATCAACCCTCCATACTGGTCCAGTATTATCTTTGTCTGATAGCTGCACATCACTCTTCCTCCTTTCCAGGCAAGATTTGTAGTTTCCAACTACTGTTGCATTTTATCTCCCTTGATTCTGGAAAGTGGGTCTTTGCTATCACTTCTCACCTACAGGGAAGGAAAATACTAGGTGGCAAAGTTAAATAATTTCCCTGAAGCCAAGTGCTGAGCTTGAGGCCAAAAATTGACAGTAATTCTCTCTGCAACAGCCCTGGCTTAGGCAGCCTCTTATCCATCTTCCTGTAATGTTTATCCCAGCACAACTGTATCCTCACAGAGGGATGTGTCCTGAATGTGATGATTCAGTTTTACAAAACCTTAAACACAGAAAACCCCTGTGCTGGAGGAGCAGCTTCGTGAGGGCAGCTTGGGGGTGACTCAGGTGCTGTTGCTGATCTCGATGTGGATGGCTGGTGTGGTCTGGCTGGCTGGAAAGAAGCTGCTGTCGTGTCTTGTTGCCTGACTCGATTCAGGTCAGTGCTACCCTGTGATGCAGTTCTGTCCTGAGCTGGTATAGACTGAGCCATGAGCAAACTCCTGATTTCCTGACTCCCAGGCTTTCCTTCCTCTTTTACATGAGTGTCTCTAATGAAGGCAGCAGGTGAATTCCCTTTCTCAGCTGCTCCATGGCCCCACTCGGCTTTACAGGAATACTTGAACTAAACAGTCATCTAAACTTAGCCACCCTGAATGTCTAATTAATTAGCATAAAGTGGGCATTTATCTGAAACCAGATGACCACCTCCTTTCTCCCCGCAGGTTCCTGCCCTTGAAATGACAGGTCAGAGCTGTCTGCTCAGTCCTGGCTCATTCCAGTCCCACGCTGCTAATTTGAGGTTTTAGCCCTGAGCCTCTGCCCATCCTGGCTGCTCGCAGCGACCCAAAGGCCAGGGCAGCACCTTCTGTGGTTTTGTTTTCATTGCTAAAGGTTAGAGGATCCCAGAGACAAAAGCACAGCCAAAAATAACACGGGGCTGAGCAGGGCTTGCCCTGTGATGGGAAGCTGGCGGGCTCCGGGGCTGAGGTCAGGGATGCGGATGTGCGCTCCGTGGGACGGGCAGATCCCGTTGTGCGAGATAAGAACCTGCCAGCAGCTCCTGATGTTGGGCAGGAACAGCCAGAAGCCCCCAGGGAGACAAATCCTGCCGCAGGGTATATATACGGTGTTAGTCACTGATTGCCTTTTACAAGAGCAGGCATTAGCACAAGGAGGAGGCAGCTGTAACCTGAATTCCTCCTGAGTCTGAACTGGGAGGGGGAAAGTTTTGGCTCAGCTCTGTAGCTTGTGGCTAACTGTGCACAGGGCTGAGGAGGAGGCAGAGCAGGAGGATTGATGCAGGGGGCTGCTGACCAAGAATAGATGTCTGCCCAACCCAAAATGAGTGCTCTGCCACCCTCCTTTTCAATGAGAATTAGGATGTCATTGAGCTTGGAAATGGAAATTACAGATCCAAGATGAGGCAAAACTGAAAATCCTGAGAGGTTGAAGTCAGGGAGACGAGATAAACTCCATTCGGTGCCTGGAAAGAGCTGTCACATGAAATTGCAAATCCAAGTGCAAGGATTTATGACAGACCTAATGAAAAAAAGGTGGTGTTTTATAACCAGAGACTGCAATCCTGCTGCCTGGTTCTGAGCAGGGGCAGTGGGGAGGAAAGCAGCAATAGCTGGGGTTTGAGCTGTGGTACACTGAGTCTGCACAAAGGCCAGTAAAGTACTTGATACAGCAGGTCCCAGGAAATTCTTAGATTGCAGATGATGTGGAGAAGCACAAAACCTGTAACATTCATAAAGAATTAGATCATAAGTGAGACTGAATCCTTGTGTCAAGGGGGGTGTTAACAGTGGTCGCACAGAGTGGGAAACCCTCCTGCCTTGGACCTGCAGGCTCCAGGAAAGGCTCTGCTCACTTCAGCAGTTGGGTCACTGGAGCAGCCAGATGTTTCTTCCCTCTCTGCTTCCCCCCAGGCAAAGCAGCCATATGTTCCCTGTGCTGCTCCAGGGTGTGGAGGCATCTGCCAGGGTTTGAGGCACTGGCTGAGGGCACGGGAAGAGGTGGGAACCTTTTAAAAATGATAATGAAAAAGTAAAATGATGCTCACTTATGAAAACAATAATTGCTGAACCGCTTTGCCTCTCGGGCTGTTAAACACTGAGAGCAGAGGCAGATGTTGCAGCTGCAGCAGCAGGCATTTGTTATCAGCTGGGAGTTCATTAGCTGGAAAGGAGGGAGAGGAGCAAGACATGGGTTCAGTGTGAGCTCCCTGTTTAACACGGCTCAGGAAAAGGCAAATGCAACTCTCGGAGGGACCTGATGTGATGTTTCCCTGGCAGGAGTTCTGTTGTTGTGTAAACTGGGAGTGAGGCTGTCTGTGGAAATCTATGTGGGTTCTCGGTTTTCAAGTCCAGGTCTACATAGCGAGCTGAGCTGCAGAAAGACTGAGTGGTTTGGGGCACAGGGAGGTGACCACAGTGATGCTGTGGATGGACAGACCTGGTACCCTGTCCAGTTTAACAGGTCAGGCTCACAGAACGAGATGCTTTCTGAGATGGTGCTTCCTTTCAGAACCAGTGCAGGTTTCAGGAGAAGGGTTAAACAAGCAGAATTTCGCTGTTTTGCTGGTTGCCTTAAAATATTTGGAGAGAGTTCATCTGGATAAAAATCAGCCCCAAATGTTATTTTTGATTGACTCAGTTCCTGAAGGGTTTTGTGGCAGCAGAGGATGCGGATACATCACTGAGATGCTTTCTAAATGTCCCAGTTTGCCACTGGGCCTCTTTCTCTCCTCTCCCTCTGATTTCTCCTGCTGCGTGAGAAGGGCTGTTGGTCTAGAAGGCAACGGAGATATTTCTACTGCCTCCTGCCCTGGGTTATTCCTCTACACAGAGGCCCCTTGCCACATCTTGAGCCATCACAGCCCTGTGGTTCAGTGCCCTCAGATCCTCTTTCCATTGGCACCCTGCACAGGAGCCTGCTCATGCCTGCTCTTTTGTCTATGCCTCATTTTCCAGACAGGGGTGACAATGAGTGCCTTTTAAATACACATTTAAATATACTGTGCTAAGTTTTGTATAAGAGCATGTGTGCGTGTACGAATCTGGGCTGCTGAGGTTGCAGCCAGGGTTGTCAGCAGACCCAAGAAACCAGACCTATCTCTAGGTCCAGGGTTTTTTCCCCATCAGAAAAACATAGTTAATTAAAGCCTTCGTCTGAAAGGAATTTCTTAGCCACACTAGAGGGATAATAAAGCGAAAGCCGTGTCCTTAATCCTGCCCTTTCATCTCCTGGAAATTCCTTCCTCTACTATCTCTTTCTCTGTGTCCTGATTGTTAAAAGAAATGAGAAATAATTTCCACTTGGAAAAAACCCAAGACAACAAACCTCCAGCCCAGCTGATCGCAGCAGAAGCCAAGGAGATGGGAGCTGAAAGGAGGGAGCTGTTAATGAAGCATCAGCAGCGAGCCAGGGGCAGGAGCTGGAGCCCATCCAGATGGCACTGCTAATTCCCTGCTTCCACTCTACACGCGTGTCCTCTCGGGGAAGAGCTCGGCTGAGCGGCCACTCTCTCCACAGTTTGGTCAGACACAGCCTCTCCCACAGCCCCAGGAGGGGACTTGCTTGGGTTATTCCAGGCCTCCAAATCAGCTCATCCGAATTCCCTCCATGGATGGGGAGCAATATGTTCTCTGCTGCCTGTCGAGGGGAAATGGAGCCCCAGACTTTGGTTTTTCGACACTGTGTGGATGCATCAGTGTTTCCCAGGGCTGGGAGGAAGGGACAGAGGGCAATGGGAGTGGAGGCACCACGGGGAATGGGGAGCAGGGTTGCCTCAGCCTGGCCCTGATGGCAGAGCACGCTGTGGCTGTGCTGGCAGTGCCCCCTTTCCCCTCAGCTCCCCTTCATCCCCAGGCAGCCGGATCCTCAAGTTTCCTGGCCTGACAGATAAGGCGGCCTCGCCATTAATCAGGAGGCCTGGAGAATGGGATCAACGCGAGGCAGGCGTGCTGCAGAGCTAATCTCCTTTACTCCCTGATGATGGATGGAGCTCGTGGCAGACATTAATCAAGTCTGTGAGTGTGCACTGGGCAAAATGGATTAGACACTGTGCTGTTGGCAGAGGCAGGTCCCGAGTCCCTGGGCAATCCTGGAGGGTGCCCGATGTGGTGGCAGTGCCAGTCAGGCTGCAGTGCAGTGGTGTGGTGCAGGTGACAGAACCTACAGCTGCCAGACCCTCCCAGGAGAGCTGTGGTGTGTCCCCACTCCTGCTCCACAGGCTCTGGCTGTGCCTCTCCTGGGACTCGGGGCTGAGAGGTGGGTTCTGGTCACAGCTGGATCATGCTCATCCATGGAGCTGCTCTTCCAAACAACTTGCAGAAGGTCCTGGGATGGTGCATCCAAGCATCTCCAGTTCTGCAGCCCCCACATCTGCCTGTTACCAAGAAGGGACCCAGTTGCCTGTGCAGTGAAGCTCTGGTGGGAATGGAGCTGGAGCACCAGGGAGCAGAAACAAGACCTAAGGAAAGGCCTGTCCTGGATGAGCAGGAATAGGACCCACCATCAGATCCCAGCCCTGGTTGTGGCTCTGAAAAATCCCTTGCAAAAGGCTTTTTTCTGGTGTGAGTTCACATTCCAGCTCTGAACTGTACCACATACTGCTTTGGACATTGTGGACTTGAAGAGAGGTGTATTGGAAGCAAAGCAAGATGTTTGCAGGCAACAGGAGGAAAATGTTCCCC
Source organism: Campylorhamphus procurvoides (assembly GCA_013396655.1). NCBI lineage: Eukaryota > Metazoa > Chordata > Aves > Passeriformes > Dendrocolaptidae > Campylorhamphus > Campylorhamphus procurvoides. The sequence goes on from WBMV01003940.1 coordinate 35,739, forward strand.
ATCTGCTTCAGGCTGGTCTGGGAGGGGACAGCAGTGAGGACAACCTCAAATCCTTGTCCTCCAAAGGGAGATGCTCAGGCCAAGGGAAGCAGAAGGAAATTCCCTGGAAAGTCATGGATTGTGCCATAGCACGAGTGACACACCACAGGGAGCAGGGTATGGATTTCCATTTCAGCCATCCTGCAGCACCTGCTTCTCCCTCAGAAATGAGCAGCTCGGGGTATTCCCAGGGGGAGCCCCAAGCCCTGATCTATTGAAGCGATGCCGGTGGCCCACACGCTGCTGCTGCGTGGCAGCTGGAGGTTGCAATATTCACTGACAGCCAACGAGTTGTGGTTTGCTGATGATTAATGACACCTCCCTCCTCATGGGAGACATTGAGCCTCCACGCAGCTGGATGATAACAGAGCCAGGGTTGAAATTTGGGTGTTTGCAGAGAAGAATGCTCAGTGCATGGACTGCAGAGCTGGGGTTGCAGGGTGATTTGATCCATGTTGATCCTGGAAGGGGACTCAGTTTCTGCAGGTAAATTTGCTGACCTTCATTTCCAGGATGGGTGCAAGTGGATGGGTGGAATCCAAGAGGTTTGTTAAAAGATGTTTTCTTTTTCCCCCTCTGCCTTAAGTGCAAAGCCCAACTAACATCAAAGCAACAGAAAGTCTAATCCCGTTTTGAATCAGTGCAAGCACACACAGCGAATGTTAAACAGGGAATCCGGCAGCAAAAAAAGGGAGGATTATCTTTAATTTCCTGAGTGAGGGACTAAGCAAGGGAGACAGAGAGAAAAGAAAGGCACAAGACCAGAAAGAAGTGACTGTGTCAGCACAGGGAGGCTCGAGGAGGAGGAAGGTGGACAGGAAGGACAGTGTGAGCAGCAGCACACGTGCCTGGAGAGGTGAGTCCAGTGGGAGCCAGACATGGCATGTGGGAAGGCTGGTCCTGCTCAGAGCCCAATGCCAACACCTACCCGAGTTCCCATGTGGATTCAGGGGAAGGGAATGTGGGTAGGGTTTGCTGTGCCAGGGGAGAGGCTGGTGCAGGCTGGAACTCCCATCTTGCACAGGTCTGAGCTGAGGCTGTGGAGCTGCTTTTCATGGGATCTCAGAGCTGGACTGCTGTGGAATGATGTAACTGAGGACTGGTTACCTGATTTCACTTTTGTGGGGGGAAATTCTTTGCTGCAAAAGATGCTAGCTGAGCAGAGCTTCCTAAATCACCTCCAAAGCCCTGTTACCTGCCTGAGAACTGACTTCAGGTGGGTTTCTGTACCTGTTTGCCACCAGCAGGTCCCACCAGCTCTGCTAAGGACAGTCACTGCTGCATTTCATACTACAGCTGATGTTCAGCTTCACAGTGAATGTCCACATGGAGCTGTGTCCAGGTTCTGGGATGTACCCTGGGATTGAAGCCCTCCTGGTGGCAATGGCCAGCCAGAGGCTGCACTGCACGTGGTGTGGTGGGAGAGGAGGCATCTGGAGCCAAACTGGCCCAACCTCTTCTCTGCCAGAGCCTGGTCTCTGAGAGTGTGATCCTCCTCCTCATTCTTGTGGGCAGTGCATCTCTCTCTTGGTCAAACCCCCTAATTCATCTCCTTGGACTTCTTCCAGAAGCAGCTATTGCCGGGAGGGTGCATAAGAGGCAATGGAGTAAATGCCTTTGTAAGCACCTTTGTGTCCAGATCCTCCATCCTGCTCCAGCTTTGCCCTTGACATTGCTGCCAGCAGTGTGGACTGTTGAGCTGGGTGGGAAATGCCTGTCTTGGATGTAGTGTGGAATGGGATGGATACCTGTGCAAAAAAAAGGGTCCCTGGGGATGGAATTTGACTTCTGAGGATGAGGACTGAGCCTGGGACATGCTGTGCTGCTTAAGGACAGGACTGAAGCCCAGCAGTGGGGCACCCATCACCTGTCAGAGAGCCAGGTGATGTAAGAATCAGTGTCAGGAGCTGCAAAAAGGGCTCCTGTGGGTGGCTTTAAATCTGGGCAATAACCTGCTTTCTGCTGTAACCTAATTCAGTGCAGGAGGGTTTTTCTTTGCTCTGCTTCATCCTCAGCCTGCACCTTCCCCTCTGTAGGACAGATCCCATGGTGCCCATGTGGGGTGTCACAGCCTCTGTCGTGGTGATGATGCCCTCACTGGTGTGCAGAAACCAGTCTCCAGCCCTATTCTGTCCCCTAATTAGGAGTACCTGGGCAATGGTGCCTGCACACCCATCCAGGAGAAACAACTCTGTCTGAGCCTCACCCTGCCTGGGTGTGAGATGCAGCCTTGGGATTGCAGCGAGTCTTTGGGCTGAGCTGGGCTTGCTTATAAAAACCAGCAATGAAAGGAAAAGCCTGAGCCACAGCTGAGAGGGGAGAAATGCATTTCCATCAGCTGGTTCATAACATACCAGACATCCCAACCATTTTAAGCATGGGCCTTTGCAGACCTCCCACCTGCTTGGATGGGGATGAGATGGCTACAAACACCAAAGTTTGGCTTTCATGGCTGAGATTTGGGAGTGGGAGTCTTGAACTCTCAGATTTGGACCTGTGTCCATCCCTGCCTCACCTGAAGCCAGCACTGGCCATGGTGCTGCTGTGTGTATTGGTCCTGCCTTTGTGGGTGCTGTTTGCCTGGCAGTAAATGTATTGCTTTGAGTGTTTTGCCCCATCTCAAAATATCTCAGAGTAGAGAGGAGGGGTTTGCACAGCTGCTGGGGCTGTGAGACAAACCAGAATGAGCTGCAGCCATCAACCAGCCACCCAAAACAGGGGCTAACCCAAAAAAGCTGCTTTGAAATGTTGCATTATATTGAGAAAACCCCCCACCAACCTTCTTCCCAATGCTTTAAAAGGAAACGATCGCTGTAACAGGGACCTCTAGATGGCAACATCGACCTGAGGAGCTGCATAGCAGGAACCCTTCGCACTGAGCAGCCCGACCCGGGTGGAGCCCCCAGGCCCTGCACCCAAATTGGGCAACACAGGTCGATGTTGCCCTGGGCACCTTTCTGCAGGGTCTGAGGGCAAAACCAGCCACACAAGGGCGCCTGCACCCCGAAATCCCCCTAAACTCTGAACATCTAGTCCTAGTGCAAAGAAGGGAGCAAGTTGTTAAGGGGTTTCTCTGCAATGGAAACTCAATCGATGCTTTTGGCACCTGCTCTGCAGACACAGGGGAAGGAATGTCATGGTGGTTCTGTCAGCTCTGCAAGGTGGACACAGCTGGAGCTCCTGGCAGGTCTTTGTGTGGGGATCACCAACCAGCTGTTCCACCTTCAGGAGTCAATGGAAAACTGGGATAAGTGATAGGAAATAGGGGCTGCTGCCTATTCATTCCCACTCAGCTGCCTGCAGGCAGGACCATGGAGTGAAGGCACTGGGTTTCAGGAGCTCCCATATGAGTTTTAAAGTTCAAACGCTGCACTAGAAGTCACTGAATTCCAGTAAACCTTCCAGTGTCACCCTCCATTCCAAAGGCTTGTGTGACACCAGAAATTAAAGCTTAAATTGCCCAGGTTTAATCACATTAGTGTAACTGCAGCAGCACAACCTCTGGGTGGGAATATGTGCGTGGTGTGCCCTCCCTGTGGTGTAACAGCGTGTGCCAGAGGTCGTTGGGGTGAAAAAGTCCTACCCCTGCCTGGAATGGGACACACATTTTGTACAAAGCAGGGGCTGGGCTCCTCTTTTGCAAAGTGGGTTTAGTCTGTGCTCAGGGAGCAGCAAAGCTTAATTAAGATCCTTAAAAGGACAAAAGGTGCAACATAAATTCAGGGGATTATTATAAATGTCACTGCGCTTTATAAGCTCTGGCAAAACTCAGAGGAGGAATAACAAGACCTTTCACTTCACAGCCCTTCCTAGCAGGGCTACTTAAGAGCATCGTGCTTCAACAGAGCAGCCGTAAAATGTTGACATTTATAATTAGATGTGCATAATAATCTCTTTATTCCTCAACTGAAAAGACAGGGTGTGTCTAGAAACGTCAGTCCCTCCTCCTTGCCGAGGATCCCCCCTCATTGGGATTGCTCATGAAACCATCATTTGGTGAAATGTCTTGGGGCTTGGTTCAAAGAGGTATGGGATCTTTGCAACTCCCCCAGGAAGCCGTGGGCTGGGCACTTAGTGAATAAAACCAAAGCCTCCCTGTGATTTTAATCTGATTAGTTGATGATAATCCAGTGGTATCATGCAACAAAAACTGTCCAGTTTTATTAGGCAACCTCTTGTTTTAAAAGAACTCTGCCCAGGGGAGTGCTTGCCTCTGCTGTTTCTGTTGAAGAATGGCAGAAATGGGTGATTTTTGGTGGTTTTTGTGCTTTGTGAGACTAGGATTAATTTGGGGCTTGGGCAGGGTGGGGGTCTGTGGATTTTGGTCCTATGGGTGCTATCAGTAGTTTTGTGCAGCTCCTCTGCTGAGGGGGCAAAGGGCTGATGGGGTCAGAGTGTGGCTGAAGGTGGGGGATTTTCTCTTGCGGCTGGTTCCCAGACCACCGTATCGTTCCTGGATCAATGACGGGATCACCTGCCTCCGGGGCTGGTCCTGTAGCACCGGGTCAGGCACAGGAGATCGCTCTCTGGGTTGGTCCTGGATTGAGGATGGGGGATTGCCCAGCAGAACTGGACTTGAACCACCGGGTCAGTCCTGGATCGAGGATGGCGGATTGCCCATTAGACCCGAATCACCGGGTCGGTCCTGGACCGAGGATGGGGAACCTCCCACCGGCTCGGTCGGGTCCAAAGGTGGAGGATCTCTCTCCGTGTCAGTCCCGCCCCTCGCCGCCCGTCCCGGTCCGTGCTGTCGGTGCACCCGGACCTCTTTGGATCCATCCTCTCTCCCGGGACCCCGGGCAGCCCCGGCCGGGGCGGAGCGGTGCTGAGCGGCGGGATGGGCGGCCCGGCCCCGGCCCCTGCCCCGCATCACGGTGAGTGACAGCCGCCCCGGCCCGGCCCCGCCGCACAACCCGACCGGCTTTTCCAATCAGGCCGGGACGGGGAGGGATTTCCTGCCGGGACGGGGCCGGCCCGAGCGGGACTTTGCCGAGCTCCGCGCCGT